>JAGFMF010011878.1:3820819-3968508 GCA_019455555.1 Galemys pyrenaicus
CCCCCCTGGCCGGCAGCAGGGATCGAACTCGTGCTGCAGTGGTTGTGGTCTGCTTCATAGTGCGTTGCTTAACCCACTGCGCCACCAGGGAGGCCCTGAGTTGGCTTTTTAAGTAGGGTTTAGCTACATGCTGACCTGAGGCTCTTGCACGTTTTACAAATATGTATAATGAATACTTCTTTTGTGACAAATGAGTAGTAGCTACTGTCTGACCAGAGTAATCTTGGAAGACACAATCCAGGGATTTATAGGTAGTTCTTCCACTGAAGACCAGTCTGAGTATCTCTGCTGTGTTCTGGCCTACCGCTCCCACCTTTATGTTGGGGAACAGTCCTAACTGTCATTCCTACAGATTCTTTGAACAAATATGGGTAAACATACCTCTCTCCTTTCTGATTATAGTTAATTCAAAAAGAGCATGTTCACAAAGGCAAGTACTGGACAAGCTTTAAATGACAGGATGCAGACATTTATGATGGCATGGAGAAAAGGACTGGAACACCTCAAATTCTTCTTCAGATAAATAATCATCATTAATGTGAGTGCCACCAAACTAAACTTTTCCATTTCATTAAACTATACTATTTTGGATCAAATATTTCTGAAGCTTCCATGAAAAATGAGTTGGCACACTGACCACAAAGTAATACCTAGGCTCAGCAGTTAAGAAATAATCAGATACTTACAGTAGCTGTAAGGAAAACAGTCCTTCAAATAAACTTTTTGGGAGTTCCGTGATTTTATTTCCATAGAGGACACTGAGAAAACATAATTTAAATTAAAAATAAAAATCAGACACACCAAACCAGCATACTAAATTCATCTAACACATATGTATTTGGGTATATGGGAGATTAGTAAGCACCCTATATATCATGAAAGTTATAGTTAAATAGACAAACTTCAATTTGCCTTTTCCCTAATTATAGATTAGATGTATGCTTACTGTAAAAAGTTTGGGAAATATAGAGAAAAAAGAAGCATAACATAAATGACATTAGGTCATAATTGTATGACTCTTTCACAGAAATATCCACCATATTTCTTTACAAACACACATACACACACACACATACACACACAGAGTTTTTACTGTGTATAAGAAAGGAGAATACTAAATGTAGACTCTTGCTTATTAAAAGATGGATTTGGGGCTTATAATTTTGGTAAATAGAAGTGAAAGGAATCTATACAAAGATAAGGTTTTTGCTTGACATGTATGTGTGTGCTTAAGAAATGTAAGCTGTGAAGACACTAATCCGCAATACTAACACTTCCTCAATGAACAGTCCTCATGAAACATGAACAGGAGTCCTCAGCATCTCTACCTCTGATCAGGTGCCAAGTGCAAGGATCATGACCCAACCCACCTGGTGTCCGCCATAGGCTTTGACACGTAGAGACATCCCAACATTGGTGAGCAAAATTAAGACATAAATTGGCAGAGGGAAAATTAAGAATAAATCAACAAAAGGGTTGAAATGGGTGGATTTGATTGACAAACAAATGGAAATGGACTCATCATGTTGCCTATTAATAACAGGTTCATATGCAACAATGCCTATCTGTGTTAACCCGCAAAATAGGAGACCACAGGAATGTGTAAAAAAATGCAGATAACTATATATTTAAGGGAATAATCTGATATGGCAAAACTCAGAAACTTTATATAGTACTTTCAGGAATTTAAGAATATAATCAGAGACAAATGCAGTTCTTTATATATGTTAATCATGGCATAATTATGACAGTGAAAATTTAAACACAAATAAAATCTATCCAAATCCCATACAAGGGAATTGGTTAAAACATGTATATTGAATTCATAATAATCATGTTTTGGAGAACAGTGACATGCAAGTGTTCATAATATAAATATGTTTAAAAATGTAATATAAATGTGTCTATTGCAGTATGATTTCAATTTTTATTAGGAAAATATATACATATTTAAGTACATCGGTAAAAAATGAAAAATATCTGGATGGTCATTGATTTCCATCCAGAGGTGACAGGAATTTGAATTTATGTATTTTTTTATTTTCATATTTTCTTGCAAAGGAAATATATTACTTTGAAAACCAGAAAAACAAATGTTGGGGGAAGAAATAAATACATACAATTGAAAGCTAAAGTGAGACTCAAAATAATGTATTTGGCAGCAGTACCTGATTTCTATTTGAAAAGGAGGAAACGTAACAATACAAGAAAGATGAGTAAGCGTGAGAGGAAAGCTGTTTCCTTTTAAGAAATCAGTGAGCAGTGGAACAAACATAAAATATGAAGAAAACCCTCAAGGGAATCAATAAAACTGCATGCTGTATTAAGTAAAAAGATAGTCCACTTGTATGTATTCTAGCGGTAACAATTATAAGCAAAAAATCATATGTGTAGAATATTTATGCCATTTTTTTAAAAGTATGTTGATTAGAGTAATAATAATGAGAAACAAATCTAAGAACAAAATAAAGAACTCCCTATCATCAGGGTCAAGGAGGTGAAGGAATTAAAAAGCAAGAATTTGTCTGTAAGATGAGGAATAACTAAAAAAGAGCTTCCAGAACACAGAGGAGTAGACCAAGATGGCTTCCACTCAGTATCATCCAGTCACTTCATTCCATGATAGATATGAGACACTTGTTATATGTTCAAAGTTCCTCACAGGAACTTTGCTAGGTTCTAAGCTTGGTGCTCAATTAAACTGAACATTATGATGGAATGTGCGTTTTTTTCCATGTCCCAGGCACTGGTAGCACAGAGATGAGTAAGAAAGGGCTCAAAGAAGAAAAGTAATCCCAAAGGGCAATTTTGAATACTGAAGGGATTTTGTAGTTTGAATCCTTTGAGATTTAGCAGGAAATAAGTTGCAAATAAATTGTGCACATAGTGACCAAAGGGGTTAACAGTCTAAGTATCTTCTTTTTTTGGGACTTTCTTCAAAGATTGGTTCAAATAGCTTGAAGGAAAACTGCTGTGGAGATGAGTCATGTTTCTGTACAAAACATTTTTCCCGGTAAATCATTCTGTTTTCTTTAAGATCATGTCAAGAGAGGTATGTGTTTATTGTCAAGGAGACAACTTCAGCACACAAGTGGAAAAAGGATGCAGGCAATGTACCTGTGTAGGCATTTTCGGGTAGAGGGGCTATCTATCATAAAAACATTATAATAAAAATGCTTCATAAAAGTGATGGGAATGATATTTCTCTACAAAAAGGCCTGAGTAGTCTACTTACTCACAGTGCAATCAAAATGGTAGCCAGAAAAAGGAGTTAAAATATAAAATATTCAAAGATGAGGACAAAGAAGTTGGACCATAGCCAAGGAAACAGGGCCAAAAGCTATAAAGATGAGGGAAAGACATGTCATCTCATAAAGATATAAAGTAAAAGAAGACCAGTGAGAATTTGTGTTACGGTCATAAGAGGGAAAGAAAATGTGAAAAATAAATTGAAAGATAAAAATGAATTCAGCTGAAAAGAAAATAAGTACATGAGGGATTTGGATAATATCATTCAAATACCAAGAATGACAAATTAGGAAGCTTCGATAGTTGCCTTATGCATGGCATATATTCAGCACACTCTGTACAGTGCACAGTTATGCTGATAGAGATATTTTTAACAACATTTAGAACAATAGGGAAATACTAAGGTAGCTCTTGGAACTGCTACTTGAAGAAAGGGTAAGAATGCTAAATCCAGTTTTACCCTGATAAGTTTCAAGATTAAGATAGTAGGATAGTGAACCACTGATAGCTGATCTTTGAACTGTCCTGTCTTTTGGCAGAAGACAGAATTCTTTTTTTTTTTTAAGATTTATTTATTTATGCATACAAGTGCTGGGGTACAGGCCAGAGGTGTTGCAGGTGAGAGGATTCACCAGAGACAGAGTGGAGAGCAAAACAGGCAGACACACTGAAATATACTGCTGAGGGGAGCAGTGGGTGAAGCAGGAGAAGTCTGCTGTGCCATGTGGGTCCCCTTCCTGGCCGGGGATCGAACTTGCGCTGCCATGCCACAAATGCTTCACAGTGTGGCAGTCAACATGCTGCGCCACCAGGGAGGCCCAGAAGACAGAATTCTGATGAAGTCAGTCCAAAATGTAAATGTACTCAATGCCTATCATGAAAAGATGCAATAGGCAGCCTTACGAAAGTAAGTGTGAGCGAGCTGGCCTTAGAAAAGAAAATCAACATGTGTTCAAGAATTAAGGTATTAAGCAATTTTTAAGAGAATCGATTAAAGAGAAAGCAGAGGATGCTCCATGTTCCTTTTCACTGCAAACCAGGAGCAAAATCCAAGAGCCTGAGCAAGAGAGTCCACACCTGCCCAAGAAAAGACCATAGGAAATACAGTTGTCAAGCCTGACAGTATAGATGTGGTTGGAATTTGGGAGCTGGGAAGAGAAGCAAAGACATCAGAAGTGAACTACAATCATTTACAAAGAATTCATGGAAAAAAAAAAAAGGAAGCAAGGCAGAACGTAGGCTGAGCATAAAATTTCTCTGGAACAGTCAAAATCCAGGCACATAAAAATTAATAAATATTAAGGACAAGAACTTGCTGCAGCTAGGTGGCCTGTTGGCTCTTGAATATTTCCTCTGTTGTAACAAAACCAGCTGGGTAATAAGTGTATCCCCAGAATAAACCCCAGGAAACTGCTATCTTTTTAAGTTATGTGCCTAGGAAGTGTTAAAGCCAGTACTTGTCTAAGGCATCTAGTCTAAAGATAACACACTTCACATCTGTGTCTCTATAACATCCTTATTCCATTAATGTGAAGGAAGGTTTCCAACTTGTAAATGGAAAACAATAAAAAATGTTTATGGACAATTTTAAATTGTCCATACATGCTGAGTTCTTAGGAAATTATTATTAAATATTGCAGAAATTTTGTCGATGTCACAGTGAGAGCAATAAAAAGTCCCGAGGATAAAATGGTTCAGTATATTCATGTCTTCTGAAAGATGCTACCTTGTTAATAATATGTAACATGTTAATTAATAAAATATATTAATATATAATATAGTGTTATGGAATAGTGTAATAAAATTAAAATGTTCATAAAATAAATGTTAATGCATTTATTTAATAGGACTTTATAAAATATTCAACAAATCAAATCCGGCTTTCTCTAAAATACACTATTTTGGTAATTAACAAACTCTTTAAATAAGATGCAGTAGAGGCATTTAGCATCCTATTAGCATTAAATATTTTCCCTTTTTAGCAAATACAGTAATTCAATGAAACTGGCTCTCTACTTGAGTTTGTAGTTTCAGAAAGACATGGTAATTAACCGATCAGGTATAAGAGAAACTAATATATGTGTAAATTGGATTTTAAAAAGAAGCACGGTTCTACAGTTGTCTACACACTCTGGAATCCTCTCACTCCTTTCTGGAAGACTCAACTCTGGCTCACTGCTAGGGTCTCTAAGACCACACTTTCCAGAGAACCTACCAACACATTGCACCCCTCTAACCGCAAGGTCACATCCTAAACTACCCATATTTCTCCCTTATTTTAACTTCACATTTCTGCTCGCCACCCACCACAGTGGTTTATTATTTTCAATCTTCTTTGACACACGAGGTGCACAGCTTCTCAGAGGCCTGGGCTCTAGCTGCTCTTTCTCCCTCTTTCTGCCCAGGTCACTCCTATGATTAGAGTTTTCAGTCCTTTGCCAGGTATCTTTCTTGGTTCTTGGGAGGCCTCTGTTGATTACTTTTTCTTTTTTTAAAGATTTATTTATATATACATACAAGAGCTGGGGTACAGGCCAGAGTCCAGGGCAGTGAGAGGATTCACCAGAAACAGAGTCAGGAGCAGAACAGGCAGACTGACTGACACACACTGCTGAGGGGAGCAGCGGGCAAGGCAGGAGAGGTCTGCTGTGTCATGTGGGTCCCCTCCCTGGCCTGTGGCAGGGATCAAACTTGAACTTGTGCTGCAGTAGCTGAGGTTTGCTTCATAGTGCGTTGCTTAACCCACTGCGCCACCAGGGAGGCCCTGTTGATTACTTTTTAAAAAATTTTTTAATTCTTTAAAATTTCAGCTTTCCCCTCCCTGGCCTTCTCGATCCCTTCTCCTTTCTTTATTTTCCCTCAGAGTGATTTGTCATCACTGTTCCTATTGTCTCATTATCATGGGTCTAGCGCCACAAGAGAGGGCTTCTGCGTTTGTTCACTGGAGCATTCCAGTCTTGACTAGTGCCTAACACACACTGAGGGGTCAGGGCATTTCTGTGGAACACGAGACTGTAGGTAAACGGACAGGGTTGCTGTCATTCTGGGTGGTGGTGACAGATTTTATGTAGGTGATAAGCCATCTTTGGAAGGTCAATTCAAAATGTGAACCCAAGGGGGAAAATGATCCCAGTTCAAACACTTGGACTTGCTCTAAGACAGCCCGGCTATTTGATTCTCTCCTAGTTTCTGTTATACCCTGGCAGGGCTCAGGTGTGGTTACCCCAACTTCTACAAAACAGTTTCCACTCTTCCATGCACTACTATGCTTTGAACTATAATGTCTCAGACCAAAATATAACTGCAAAGGAAAGATTGTGCTTTTCAGCAGCTTTCCAAAAGAACTATGTGACTCACAGCTAAGATGCAAATGCCAATTCAGTGAGCATGTTCTTCTACACGTGCTATTGTATTTCATTTTTATTTGCTACTAGTTTATTTATTCAACCAATTACATAATAATTCATGATAATTCATGATAACTATATTTGCCTCAGTACATATAATCTATTGTGGTAAAGGACAGTATGTCCTACTTATTATTTCCTTTCATTTGCTTCTTTTTATTATTTATTTTAATTTTCACAATCATAAAATTGTCACTCAAGGCAATAGAGCATCATAATAAAGGATGCAACAAGCAGATATAAATAACATTTCTCTACTCATTTCTCTCTCTCTTCCTTTTCTTTGAGGTACAGATAATGGACAAACCAGGGATTTGTATATGGACTTGAATTTTGCTGTTTTTCTGGGCCTTTTCTATCTGACCTTAAATACTATTGTTGTCCAGGATGGACTGCACCGCACTTTACAGATACTTCTCATGAGATGTACTTGAGGTCTGCACTGAACTTGGTCAGGGCAGCATCTGACAACCCCCCGCCCCCGAGAGCACTCCAGGACTGCTCTCTATGTTTCCTGCCAACAATTGTTCCTCTGGTCTTGGGCATACTCTGGTTAGAAACAAACAAACAAACAAAATCCCAAGACAAAAAACAAACAAAATGAATGTATGCACATATTGCAGGTGAAGTGACAGTTTTCTACTTTCTCACTTCAAGGAAACCTGGATCTTTCTGAACAGACACCCCTGTGCTCAGGTGGGTACGTCCCCTGAGTCCCCTTCCCTTGGTATGAGTGAGTGGAAACTGCTCGTCTGGATCCTGCGCCGGTGCACTGTGGGATTCCACAGGGGCTTCAGAATTCCCTTAGTGCTCTGTGCTAACTTAGATGGGTGAGGGCACTGGCCTTGATGTCCACTCTCCAAGCAAACCAAAACCAGGATCACGCCTGCCTCTATTTTCTAACTTTAAAATTAAAACTGAAAGTAAAGCTCCCTTTGGTGGACTCCTGAAGGTTTCTTCACATGTGGGAAGGGATAACAGCTTCATTCATTTATTTTAGAACTTATTTAATTTACATAGTTATCTCCCTGAAAGTCCTTTTGACATTAAAAAGCTGTCAGGCTTTCTTATCTCTGCTCTTTGTGATTAAAGCTGGCTCTTTCAGGAAAGACTGAAGGGGCAGAGACAGGAAAGGTGCTTGTCTTTGACTGTTCCTCTGGCATCACTCTAAAGGGGACACTATGTCTCCAGAGACAGGGGCTGTTTACAGAGTCTAATGACCCAGGCCAGACTGGTCCAAAACGAACAGCTCCCCTTTATTTCAGGAAGAAAAACCTGCCAATGAAAGAGGTTGAGACCTTTTCCTTCAAAACAGCAAAATCAGCAAATGCTAAAATACACACACCTAAAAATGGGCTGAACTGAGTAAGAGGTGCGGTTCTCCACAGAGATAACACAATTCATTCATGATACAAGAACAGGACTCATCATTCCCATTAAAAACCTTAAAAAGTACTTTTCTTAAGTGCAAAATGAAAAGAACAGAGTCACGATTAGATGGACCGTGGGTCCCCCCAGGAGAGGGTAAATACTCACAGTGAATTCAGAGACCGTAGACCTTGGAAAGCATCTGGTGCTAGTTCCGAGATCTGATTATTGCTTAGGTCGCTAAGATTAGAAATAGGGTTAAATTGAATAGAATGTCAGTGAGATTTACAGCAGGAGAAAACTATTTATTGCCTTCACATGTTCATTTTACATTTGTCAATACTTGTATAAAATTTGTAACGTGAAACTTCTGAAGCATCTTAAATTATTTTAAACATCACACATTTTAATCAATGGTTGGCTAACTGCTTAAATTATTCACAAAGATGCCATGCTTATTTTTGGAAACAGAACAGCTAGACTTAGGTTGCATACAAGCTGACCACACACAATCAGAGTCGTGTGACTAATTATGTTAAATGACAGAAATTTTCTTTAAAGTACACAGTTTCGTCTTTAACATCAAATAATATAGAACCAGTCACCAGACAGATAACACACTCAGATATAATGTGTCAGACACTTAAATCCTCCTACTTAAATGGGTGTCGTGGTGTGAGTGTGACAGAGATAACTTAGAATTACATATATTCCAGAATAGTATTTACTCACATTCGTCTAAGCTTTTTGTAGGGTGAGAAAGCTCCAGGTGGGATGACCTTGATGGAGTTCTGTTCCAATCGTCTGCAATGAAAAAATTCCATTTTTAAATGGAAAGGGGAGTTCTCAGATTCAAGCCCAGGATTTATATCATAAAGCAAATGGCATGTTCTTCCTCAGTGCTATTTATTTTTTTCCTCAAAATTAACTAAAACTGGGGGACTCCCTGGTGGCCCGGGGGTTAAGAGGCAGTGGGCAGTGCTTATCACTGCTATGGCCTAAGTTCCATCCCTGGCCAGGAGCTGACCCACATGGGGCAGCCGACCTCTTCTGCCTCCCTGCTGCTCCCCTCAGCAGTGTGTTTCAGTAGATCTGTCTGTTCTGCTCCCCACTCTGTCTCTGGTGAGTCCTCTGAGCCCCTTGTACCTCTGGCCCACACCCCCATTCTTGTATGCAAAAATAAATAATAGTCATAAAAAATGGCTAAAATTAGTTGTACTCCACACGTGACTGGGAACAAAATGAGATCACAAAATACAATAAAAATACCCTGATATTTGGGCATTACTATAGGCATTATTTTAGGTATTATTTAGGTCTGGCATTGTATAAAAAGGAAAACACTCAGTACTAACTTTTGAAGTACATTTTAATAACCTCAATATCAGTATGAGAAATATGTAATAACAGAGAAGAGAGGTCTAACATGGTTTGGAGATAATTACAACTCTTCCACAAAGGAAATTATTGTTGGGGATTAAATTTTATAAACCCTTTATTTCCTCTACAAAAAGAGCATTATAGGTTGAAATAAAATATGTAGGTTGCAGAAATGTCATTTGAAAGTTCTTATGAGACAAAGTCTTAAGTTCTAAATCCGTATGTGTTATGGGTATTTTCGGTAAGGCTGTCTGGACTCTGTCGATTCATTATGTGAATATTGCATATGAAAATGACTGCAGCAAAGTGCATTCATACACAACTGAAGTACTTTTATGATGCACTAAAATCAGAGAGTTGAAAATGATTCTCTGCTATTATCTACTCTATGGTTCTGCTACCAGAGAGAGACACCATTTTACCCACCCAGCTATGAAAGACACAAAGCAGATTTCATTAAGTATTTTTGTAAATATTTCAGGCCAGCAAAGAGTGTTGATGATCAGCCTCATTTCCGTCCAGTAGACATCCTAATCAATATTTTCCAACTCTTTTCCCACTTATATTCTGATCCGTATCCCAGAGAACTGACTCCTATGAACCACACATCCCTAGTTCACTTGTCAGCTGCTCCGAGTGAGACCTGGCCTCTGAGAGCACTGGTGGAAGAGTAAACTTGGGCAGCGGGGCACAAGTCAGGAGTATTGTCCCCTGCTGTGCCCAGAGATCCTCCTTGTAGTGTTCTCATCTCCTGAACTGGAGCTTCTTCTGGGGCACCTCCTTACTTCATAGGACACCACCTTCTTCTTGTGACCTTGGGGTGCTATCAGCTCTCTGATCTCTCCGTCACCTTGTACAGCTACCTTGAACTCATTCCTCATAGTTAAATGCCTCTACTGAAATACCTGTTGTGAGTTCCATTTTCCTTCTTGGATTTAAATATACACACATTTATGTATTAAAAAAACATCCACAGAAGGATATATATATATATATAAACAAAGATATGCATCCATGTATACATAATATATAGGTATATAGAAACATTAGTATACTTATGCATAAAACAATATATATCTGCTTAAACAAATATATATTATCATTTTTATTGCTATTTTAAAATATATGCATTTCTACTATTTAATGGGAATCCACTCAAAACAAATGCAATGTACTTAGCAGGGTAAGTCAAATATTGGTCTTTCTGATTCTGAGGTTCTTCTCACAGGACCCCCTTTCTTCAACAGTCTCAGGGTTCACTGTCTGACCTCATCTTTATGAGCAATGTCTGCCTCAATCTCCATTACTCTTGAATCCCTGTGGCATTTAACATTGCTAACAATTCTTCCCTTGGATGTGATGCTGTCCCTGGTTCTCACTCTGCTTTTCTTTCTAATTCATGGTTTCACTTTGTAATCCCCTAAGTTGAGTTATCTCAAGTTGCTTGCCCTTCCTCTAACACATAAAAGCAAAATCTCTTCTCTCCCACCTGCAATGCTAGTCATCATTCTCTATTCCAAAGAGCAGAAATTACTGTGTTCACTCTAAAGAGAAAGTCAAGCTTATTTACAATACATGAAGGGGACAAAATTAAAATCACCTGCAACACATTCAGAGCAGTGAATTTAAAGGTTTTTTCCTCGCGTGCACATATATTTTATATAACTGTAGTTTCACTGTATAATTTTGAGTTGTAGTCATTTTACCAAATAGATCGTGCTAAAAATTTTGTAAGACATTTTTAATATGCTCATATATTCAACTATCAAAATCAACCATATATCTTTAATCCTTCGTTATTAGCCATTTTGGTTAATAATAATTTATATACTTTAATACTGTTTAATTACTTTCAAATAACTGAATGTGGCTGATCTCCTTATGAAGCCATCCCTTGTTTTCTCAGCTATGATTAGTTGTTAGTTTTTCTCTGCATACCCAAGGGCACTCTTTTCTCAAGGCCTCTGTTCTTATCTCATTGCAGGCTATCGTTTTCATTTTTAAGATTTATTTATTTATTTATTTATGCACACAAGAACTGGGGTACAGGCCAGAGTCATGAGAGGTGAGAGGATTCACCAGAGACAGAGTGGGGAGCAGAACAGGCATATCAACCTAAATACACTGCTGAGGGGAGCAGTGGGTGTGGCAGGAGAGGTCTGCTGCGCCATCAGGGTCAGCTCCCTAGCCAGGGATGGAACTTATGCTTCTGTGCTGCAGATGCTTCACAATGCAGTGCTCAGCCCGCTGCGCCACCAAGTAGGCCCTATTCATTTCTCACTGATCCCTCCTCCTTCAGGTTGTTGGCTCCCAAGGGAAGATTTACCCCCAGGAGACAAGAAATAAGCCATATAAAATATGTGAATTAGGTATCCAAATTATTTATCTAGGCTTTATTTTTCAAGAGCTCTACAGGTAGCAAAAGACATTTAAATCAGCTCACTGTTACATTATTGATCAGAACATTATGAATTGGTGGTTTAAAGACACATTACTTTATTTTTTGCCATGATCTATTCTTGCAGTTAGATTCTAAGAAGTTTAAAATGTAATCAATGAAAATACAGTGAAAACAAGCTGTAGATGGAATTCTATTTACCAAAACACTTTCTTCAATTGTAGGCCAATGAAGCCTCATTTCATTTTGTTAAATATGTGTTCAAAATAATGTAACACTATGATAAGGAAAGAGTAAAAAATCTAAGTAACTAATCTTTTTCTTTTAATAGAAATGTGAAAATTAGTCTCATAATTTCCTTTCATAATTAACATTTCAGGTTCCTGGTAATGATATAAAGAAGCCAGAAATTATTCATTCATTCATGCTACAAACATTTAATGTCTGCTCTATGCAAGATATTATGGTATATGATTGGAATTCAATGGTGATTCAAAGCAGACATGTTCAGATTCTCATGGAAGTTTTACTGATAAGCATTTAGTTTTGTAGTTATACTTCCAAACTAATTTGTTAATAGAAGTTTTTAAAGATTTCTGAATTCTCATATCAATAACATTAACTTATAAATGTGGCCTCATTAATTCTATAATTTAATCTAATTGAAGAGCTTCCTCAGAAATTTCAAATTAACATTTATGATTTTAAAGCCAAAATGTAAAGTACTTGCAATGATCATTAATTGTTCTAACATCACTCAAATATATTTTAATTTTGTGTTTTAGCTATAATTTTTTAACTTCACTGATAAATAATCCTATTAAAGCAAACAAACAGATATAAGTGAGGCTGGAATATGTACATATTTTTAGAAAATGCACATTTAAAAAATTGTTAAAAGAATTTATGATGAAATAATATTAAATTGTATATGTAAAGATAATCATTCAAGCACAATGGAGTGACACAGCACATATTGTTTATACTGCAAAGGACCAAGACTTAATATTCACATTGCAAATCATTTCTTTGCAACATACAGACCAGAAAGCTAAACAGTGACATGTACAATGGATTTGCTTGATGCTTTTTTAAATTAATCTATTTACTTCCAACCTTGTTCCCAAAAAGTGTTTGAAACAGAGCTTATATAGTTATTTACATTGACTCAGCAGCTAATTGGTTTTTATGGTAGTCTCAGCAGCCCATTAAAGCAGAACATATTTGCCTTCTTCATTCAAAGAGACAGATTCTAAAGCAGGAAAATATTCTACCACTGACAGATGTCAAACAATAAATTTTAAAACATCTCAAAATGTCCATTTTCTCTTCTCTATTGGAAAAACAACAAACAAAAGGCTACTTCCTGTCAGCTGCTTGGTATTTAGGCCCTCACCCTTCATGATAGAAGCCTTAGGATAAATTTTATAAACCATAAACAAAACATCACAAATGGTGTCCTTTGTCCTACTTTTTAAAGAGTTTGGGGAAGTACTTAAACCAGATTATAAAAATAAGGAAATAAAAATGTTAGACTTTTCATGGAAAGGCTAAGAAAAGGCAAGTGAGATATACATTGTCTAGCTTAGCGATCCTCTAATCTTCTACTTTAATAGCACAGATCTGCTGAATTTTATCGAGTGCAAATGTGAATCCATTGTTCCATGAAGAATCTAATTAAAAGCATTCCAGGGTTACAGAAACAGATAGTGAGATGGCAAAGATAGATTTACATGCTATGGATAAAATTCACCATCACTAAAAGTCTTCCATATCCTGGTCCTTCATCAAAAGAAAGTTCAATATTTTGAATTCAAAGTGAAAACAGATTTAGAAAACTGAATAAAGGAGGGAGAAAATTCTAAAATACACATACTATAAAGAAATCTAAGTCTTTTTTTCATGTAAAGTCTTTTTATCCAAAGGATGTATGTAAAAAATTCCAAAATATTCCATCATTGTGTGGGTACAATGTTTCCAGTACATTTATACATGTATAGACACATTGTACAGCAATTTGCTGTTAGAACCTCATCAAATCCTGAAGGAAATTTTAGACAGAAGTTCAATGAAATAAAAAAAAAATTCTAACTACTCCAATCAAAAAAATCCAAAAATATTGTTAGCCAATAAAGACCTTCTCTCTCCACTCCATATTTTTTTTTCTCTTACTTTTTAATTACCGGTTTTAAAAAAAAGTCATGTGTCTTTATATTGTAGAATTCCTACAGAATGAATTACCACCAATTGCATTTTGCTGCCAGTTTGTCCCAGAAAATATTGACTCTGGTTATCAGTAAGCAGATCTGACCTCAGTTGTCTACACAGCATCCTCTGGACCTGGGCAAATAAAAACTCGAGCTAGATCTGAAGGCACTTATGAGATATTAAACAACATTAGTTTAAGTGACAATTGCAGCTCACTAGTATTCACTTCCCTGGCATTATTCTCAGTATTTTTCACATCAAATTATTTTCACAAGCCATATTAAAAACAAGCAAAATGGCATTCCCATGTCAAAGTTAAAATAGTAGGTCCCCCCAAGAGGTATATATGTTTTATGTGTGTAATATTTTAATTACTAAAATGTGTATTGATTAAAAGTATTAGTTTTATATAGATTTGGACTATATTCAGGATCTGTCACTGATTATTTCTGTGGACCTTGCAAAAGTTGCTTTGCTTCTCTTTGCCTCAGTTTACTTTTCTGAAAAAGGAAGAAAATATATATAAATGCTTAGGTAAAAATTATGAGATGAAAGAAAATATATAGTATTCTTCCTAACACAAAAGTGGTAAAAGAATAAAAGTATGGGTATATATATATATATATGTATATATGTAATCACACATGTAATATAGAGCATCATTCTAGCACAACATATCTGTTAGCACAGGGATACAGTATCATATGCATAGGCTCAGGTACAGTATATAAAGAAATACATTTGATACATGATTTGATCTCTAGTGGGAAATAACTACCTATGGCTCCAAAACAAATTAGCAATATATCTTTGCACAGAACTTCTTAACTGTACACATAGCCCATGCACACATACATCATTCATACAGAGGTTGGCTGCCATTTTCATGATCCACATGATTAAAATAAAAGCTTTTGTCTCATTTAGAAGTTGTTTTGGAAACTCAGAAAGTTTTCACAATGCCGGTGAAGCACGAATTTGGATTGACTGCTTCTGTAACAGACAGCCCAGGTGCTGATTCTACATGGCAATAAAACTGACAGTTCTTTGCATTTTCCCCATCTGCTTTTAAAATAAATGGCAAAAACAGCTGCCAGAGAAAGCAGCATAGATTTAATGGGGTGAAGGGGGTTTGCAGAAAGACTTTAGCTTCTGAATCTTGGAGTACAGACATTCTCATCATAGGTACCTACAGTTCAGCACTTGGAAATGAAGCAGCAATATTGCTCTGACATTAGGGATTTTCTTGCCTATTATATAATAATTCTAAAGTAAGTACTCTATATTTCTGGAATGTTACTTCTAACTTGAGCAATGAATGCAGGCCACTGAAATCCTTCATATATCCCTACATAAAATGGCCCAAGATATTTTAGATTGGTATATTATTTCTGTGATGTAATTTCAGTCTCCAAAAATTTGTAAGTTTAATAAATATTTTCAGCAGCTGAGTGAATATTGGCCTCGAGAGAGACATACGTTGTATGTAGCTAGCATTTTTGCCTTATACAGTGTCCATACTAATTGATCATCAGCCATCCTGAGCTGGGTGACTTGTGTTCCTGAAAATTGTCCATTTCCTTAATCTTACTTTATTTCTTGTGATGTCATTCGAAGGTACATTTCCCTGAGTGCAAATTCAATTGATGTCTTTATAGTAGAAATAACTCCCCATCTGGTCTTTAAGCATTTAAAGCAAGACAAAAATGGTGTGTGTGTGAGATAGAGAAAGGGAGCCTACTGACTTTATATTTCAGGCAATGACCTTCTGAATGAACGTTACTGTTTTAATGCATATTCATATTGATGGCCCAATGCACTGCCTACCTGCCATCACATGGTTTCAATTTAGGGGAAAGTGGGCTTAGCACATGGCTCACTGATTTCAGAACAGTGTATAGACAGACTGCCCTAAGGTCAATAACACAAAGATTACATTACGATATTTCATTAGCAGTCTGAGAATGAAAAACATTTAGAAGTCCTGCTGCTTTGTTATTCATTAATAAGTAAAACCTCTTGGACGTTTTTCACAATTCAGGAACTGAGCTAAGTCCTCCATTTGGCAATCATTTTACTTTGAAAAACAATCTGCAAATGATTTTTATATAACACTTCTGAAAAAGTATCACCCGTGCATCAAGATCACCCCCACTGAGTTACTGCCCAAGTAGCCCCTCTCTTCTTCCTACAGGATAGATAACATCGTGACCACTGGTAGCATTTGAGTTATATACATTTTAACTGGCCCTTGTCAGCTGATTATTTAATTATACACCTATGATATAATTCCTAAAAATCAAATGGCAATTTCACTCATCTGAGAATACTTTAATTATGCCCCAGCTGTCTTCATTTTTATTTTATGTTTTTAGAGAAATGGCCAAATGGTAGGATGGTCGCTTCTTGAAATAACAGCCTGGCACTCTCCGCTGCTCAGCCTGCCTTCCCCCAGCTCTATGGAGAGTGTTCTCATATTCCCAGTGGGCTCCTCTTCCCCAAACTACTTTGCACTTCGTTAAAATGACTTATCTAGCTAACAAACCAAACCTGGCTATTATCCTGCTCAAACTTTCCCTTCTCTCCCACTGCCTTCAGGACAGGTGATTCTTCACCATTCAGCTTCACTTTATGTTCTAGCAATTTAAGAACATTTTAAAGCACCCCACATATTTTGGGGCCTCTGCATGTGCTCTTTCCTCTGTCTGGAAAGCCTCCATTTTCTGTACCTGTAAATCACCATCCACATGCTTGGAGATTTTCTGATTCCTAAAGCTAACCAAGATACTCTCTGTGTTCCCTGTGCATTTTATTACTAGCCTGCAAGTAATGCAACAAGTGGATTCTGAGTCCTAAGAAAGTCAACAAGAGTAGCAAGACATACCAAATTGTTACAACTTGGGCCTTCCTGGTGGCACAGTGGGTTGAGCGTAAATCATCTGCAGCACAGCAGCATGAGTTCGATCCCCAGCCAGGGAGGGGACCCACATGGCACAGCAGACCTCTCCTGCATCTCCTGCTGCTCAGCAATGTATTTCAGTCTATCTGCCTGTTCTGCAAATTGCTCCCTCTCTGGTGAATCCTCTCACCTCCCCCCACCCCCACCCCTACTCTGGCCTGTACCCCAGCTCTTGTATGCATTAAGAAATAAATCTTTAAAAGATAATAAAAATAAATTGTTACAACTTATAGAATGTTTGTAGCAAGGTTTGAACAGATACATGCCAAAGAACCCTACAGTAATTTGAAGAGAACTAAATGTCTGCATTATAGCAATCCCTCAGATCTTACTAAAAGTTTTATTCCTTCAGAAATTAATTCTGAGGATTTAATATACAGAGAATCACAGGTTATGAATGAGGGTTGCCATGGGTGAGTCAGGTCACTTCCCTGAGGCATTTCAGTTGCATGAAGACACGGTTTTCAAATGTAGATTTCCAAGCAGCTCATAGATGGGAAAATTCCAAGGGAACCACCATTTCATTCTGTTGAACCCAGTTTTCCACGAACACCTTCTGTTTTCCATACTCTATCTTCTATTGATTAATCCATATTCCTTTGTTAATTTTTTTAGTATAAAGAATGGAGGCTTGAAACGTGTCCAGATTGTATGCTTCAGACCCCCTTCTGCCTCCAACACTGACCGTCCCCTACACACTAGGATAGTTTAAAACTAATCAAAATAACAGATTAAACAATGGCATGTTCTATGCCCAAAATCCAGGCAGGCATGAGAATACCTGATGTAGAATAAGAAACTGACACAGTCGTTCTAGATAAGACAGGAGTAATATGAAACCACTATTGATTTGGAACTATTCCTATACTTAGTACCCTGCTCTCTTAAATTACTTCAATTTACTTTTCATTGCTTCAAGTTTCTCTGGTCTCAGTGCCAGCAGCTTTTTTTTGTGGTTTTTCAGGTATCCCTTCTCTTACATCCCAACGAGTTCAAGTCACGTCTACCTTTCTTTTGCAGCTGGACTGAGGGAACAATGTGACCTCTGAGTCAAACAGATAGATGACTGAGGACAGGTTAGCCACCAAGCTAGCTTTTTTTTTTTACTTTAACATGATTTTGTAATTTTTCTAAGCATCATCATTTTTTAAAGAGCAAAATTTGTCAGTGTTTGAGGGATTTGAGGAAATGTGTAGAGGCTTCATTCTGCAGAAGACCTTATAGAAAGATCTCTGCCTTATCTCTAAGAGCAAATTAATTAATAGAGCCAAAGAAAGAGGATCGGTACTAAATGTTGTGTTGGTGAGCTCAGACTAGAGACCCATGTAGACACTGGAATCCAAATCAGTTTGGGAACCGGGAAATTTAACAAATGCATTTTCAGTGCTACAATCCTAATTTAGCCCTTGTTACTAAATATTCTGTTCATTTAACTTTCCTCTTAACAGATTTCACAATTAAAAAGCACCCCCCCCTTTTTTTTCCCTACCTGGGGTGAATGGGCTGCTTCTTCAGGTATTTTTTTCTAGGTTAGTATTATTTAATACAGCCCCATCCTTTGCAAGATGAATCAATGAAACCGTTCTAGTGTTTAATATTTAAATTATTCATTCAATAAATATTTATCTTCTACTCATTAAGAGCTTACTATGTGCCATGTACTAGATTTGTTAATGGGTGTGCAGTGTTGAGCAGAACTGGTCCCTGCCTTCATCTAGGGTAACTTTACTAGTAAAGAGAGATGTTAAACAAATACACAGACACACTGACACTCACACAATTACTAAATAAATAAGTGCAAAACAAAATAAGGTTCCTATTCCAAGCTTTGAAATAGGAGGGAAAGGATCCTGGACCAGACGTAGATCATCAAGGATAATCAGGACCTCTTTGAGAAAACCATCTACCCTCTGTCTCTACATTTGTTTCAAACATTATTTCATTTCCATAAACACCACGATCAAAGGTCATGAGAAAATTAAGTGATATAATGTGTATACCAGAGTTACTAGATAAGTTAGCTTCTTTCTATGCCTACTTCTCCAAATTACTAGAATTATGACTTCTAAAGAATGTTTCCCTCTACATCTTAAATAATTTTATTTGGGCAAACACCAACAGTATGGAATTATAGCTGCCAAGTATAAAGCAGAAAGGCTATGAAGAAATTATACTGATAAACTTTAGTAAAATCCAGATTTTAAAATCCTTTGAAAAAATATATAAAATTTTCCATTCATCATGTATTAAAATCTGGAATCCATAAAAGATGCTTGATAGCTTTATTTTCACATTTTATGAATCTTGCTGATGTTCCTTATTCTAATAGAAATATAAAACAGTAATAAAAGAAACAAGTTACTAAGCTGGTAAGTTATGCCACTATAATGAATGGTAATGGGGGTATTTTGTTTGAGTTAAGTATCAACATGATTTATTACCAGATGCTCTACCGATAAAAGCTATAATGTAATAATCAGAGAAGTAAAATTCTCCTAGAGCTTCACATGTTTTCATCTCTACTTAAAAATTTAATTTAGTGTAGCTTTGCCTGATACACCACCTCCTCAATGTAGAAAAACCCAGTGGGACATATTATTTAGTATAACTTTAATGTTACTAAATTCCACTATTACACAAAATCTAAAGAGCATAAGAAATAGGAAGAAAAAACTCTATGATAAAAAGTAAAAGACTGTATGGGAGAAACCATTTTTAATGTCTGTTATTTTCAATCTGTCTATAATTCGCTTTTCTCCTTTTGTTCAACTACAACAGCATTTTGTCCTTTCCTGTGATCAGAACTTGATCAATCTCCTCTGGTGTCCAGAATGATCTTGCTCCCACATAAATCTCATCTAACTTTCATACACTCATTGCTCAAAACCCATTCTTTCTCTCTGACTTTCTAATGATTGGAGGCTTCTACATTTTAAAATAAATCCAAATCTGCCCTTTAAAGTGGCAGTTATTTTTCTTTTGCCTCTTTTCTCAGCCAAACTCTTCAAATTCTGCCTATCTGTTGTCTCCAGTATTTAATCATTAACATTCTCTCTTCCTTAATACTCTGAAAAGTGACTTACTTACCCACCACTCTTTCCTGAACCTTCCAAGAGCTGGTCATATTCAAAGCCCTGTTCTGAGTCTTGTGGATGGCTCACCAACTGGAATGTCTGACTATGCAGATTATTTCTTCCAGAATTTTCTTTGGCCCTTCCCAACTATGACCTTTCTGGCTTTTATTTTCATCTTTGGGCTTCTAAACTTCTCTTGGTCTCATTTCCATTATCCAATGCATCATTTTTACTATCATCTACGTTTTTTATAATATTAACTACTCAAATATTGTTGCATCAAGTCCTCTTGCTCCCAATGATTACTCTGTATTATTTCAGTTCCTCTAAATTTCATTGGAACTTCATAATTTCACACATTTTGCTAACCACCATCTTCCTTCCCAGTTTTGGTCTTTCTCCTCAGCTTCTTATCTAGAGTGTTATAAGTACCATCTTTTCATCACTCAGACTGGAAATTCTGGCATAAACTTTGATTCTGTCCCCCTCTAATTATTCTTTTATCTTAACTAACACCAAATCCCACTGAGTTTTTTTTTTTTTTTCCCTCTGTTGGGTGTCACATCTGCTTCCACATCATCATTCTATGTAACTATTAGCTCCTGCTCTGATGACATCTCTTGAGCAACATAATGGCTTCCAAGTCTGTTGTCTGGTATTCCCTCCTTTTTTCAAACCATTGCACATAGCTGTAAGATTATTTCTTCTTAAAGGTTAAAATTAAAACTCCTATGTTCAAATGCAGTCCAATAGGAGATGAAGATCCTTTACTATCCAAAGCTCTCCAAAAACTGGTTCCGGTCTACTCTTCCAACTATATGTTCATTTTTTTTTAAAAGATGTATTTATTTATGCATACAAGAACTGGGGTACAAAACAGGTGTGGGGGGGTGAGAGGATTCACCAGGGACAGAACGGGGAGCAGAACAGGCGGATTCATTGAAATACACTGCTGATGGGAGCAGCAGGTGAGGCAGGAGAGGTCTGCTGCACCATGTGAGTCACCTCCCTGGTCAGGGATTGAACTTGTGCTGCAGTGGCTGGGGATGCTTCATAGTGTGGTGATAACCCCTTGCACCACCGGGTAGCCCCCCAACTACATTTTCCTACACAAGTACCAGTCATATTGAATTCCTTGCAGTAAGTAATGTCTTGTATTTCCACTCTTATTGCCTATGCTCAAGATGTTCTATTTGAAAGTCCTTTTCTCATGTCATACTTATCCTTCAAGGCCTATTTTACATGCTACCTTGTACTTGATGGTATCATTTATTGAATGATCATCATGCACTAAGCACATAAAGCTTGACACGTGTCAATCATTTTATTTTAAATTGACAAACAACTCCTAGTTTCAAATGGGGAAATAGTCTCAAGAGAATGAACAATTTATTCAAGGCATCACTGTTGGAAAATGGTAGGGAGACCTGAGATTCTAAAACTTTCTGAACCTACTTAACTTGCCTTCCACTTTATGCTCTCCATAAATACCCTGAACTTCATTTGTTTCTTATAACATTTATTACCCTGTACCTCATTTCATGGCTTTAATTTGCATAACAAATTTTCTAGTTACTTTATGGACAATCTTTGGAGAACTCATGTCTTTATATATTATGTTTACTTTAAAAATGCTTATGCCTGAATGGGCAAATTTATTATTCCTCTATTAGAAACATACCATGTCTTTCTACTATCCACTTCATCATTTATTAATTGTACTTTTTGATGAAGTAATCAGTGATTTTGAAATTAGATGCAAATGTTTATTTTCCATGATGTCTCCCCATGAACCATTACTCTAAATAGGCTCAACTGTACAATCTCTAAAACAAAATGCTCATTGCCAGCTCTACCTTTGTTCTTATGTTTTGCATTTTTAAATTGTCACTTGCCTCTTCTCAAACAAAGCATGATTCTTCTTTTAGTGTTCAGCAAAAGAAACACAAACTTACAAATATCTCCATAGGTGAGTTACTATTACATTGATTAAATATTTGGTGAGAATAATACTATTTTCTGATACATTATTCGATAGCTGTGAAATCTCCACAGATTCCCAGGTCTCTACAGAAGTTCATTCTCATATTGCAAAGCTCTTAGCACACCTGTAAACTTTACTAGCTGTTAGTGGGTCTTATGAATGAAGGTTACATTCATATAAACTAGAGAAGTTAAATGAGAAAAAATGGATGAAAATTTTTAAATTACTTAATCGTTTGTGCCTACAATGTAGGGCTATCATAGGAAGTTTATCCTATTTTATTACTTGAACAAAAAAATGTACAAAATTATTCACTGAATTAAAACTTAAAATTGGTCTCCAAAACAATACTATGATAGGCTGAGGGGTTAAGCAATGTTTTCTTACTAGTGAACACTGATCTCAAGTGTCCAGTTCTTAAGATGGCAAAAGCAATCCATTTTACATCTTATATGACCCTGTTTTCTCCAGGTTGGTGGGGACTTGTATCTGGCAAGAACACCGAGGCGCACACAGCAACAGCATCTGAGATAGCATGAAATATTTTGACAGGAGAATTTAACTTCCCAGGTAGGACACTCCCAGTTCAAACAGGTTACCATGCTCACTCATCTCCAAATCATACATATTTTGACTTTATAACATTATCTTTCTTTTATTCTTCATGATGGGTGGTGTAAAGTTCCAAAAAGAGGGAAGCTTCATTTCAGAATGTGAGCTCCGGAGGAGAGAGAACATTGTCAAGTTCTCTCGTTTTCTATGATGCATCATCTCAGCTCAGTCCTTTTATTCCCCCGACTCTAAGCTAGAAAGGTCCAGGAGGAGCAGGTCTGCCAACCACACTCTTATTTTCCATAACTAGCCTCATAACACGTTCTCATGGGAAGAACATCACTATTTAGACTTAACATGCATTCCTTTTAATTCTATCTGTGCTACACAAAACCCTAGTCACTTCAACAAGCTATTTAACTAAACAGAGTCAAGGTCAATACAATTCTGAGAGGAACATTTCTCTAAGCTAACTGATCAGATTTGCCTTTGATAAACCCAGCATGAAAGTCATGGAGAGGCAGGGGGTGTAAGAGGGGATCTCGGGCACATACATTTCTGTGATAGTCTCTGGCAGGTTGGTGGGGATCTCCGTGAGACCTTTCCCTCGGCAGTCGACGATATTATTGCTACAGGTACAGGCAGCTGGACAGTGCAGAACACTGCAAGAAGGAGCCATAAAGGACTGGTGACCTGAAAAAGAAAAAACCAGCCAGCAGTTGTATTTTTCCTCTTGAGTACGTAACTGAGAAGCCTGCAAGTCTATCTCAACTAACAAGGTGTGTTATTAAACAGAAACAGATTTCTCTAAATGCCTGATTATAAAACAATCCAACAATATTAAAATATATTTTAGAAGACATGGATTTGTATGTTTACATGGATATGCAGGTGAAGCAGATGAGATTTTGAAAACTAATTATATGACAATGATAATCTACAAGACATGTAATTAATTGTGAGGAAAGCTAAATTCAGATTCAAAACTAGAACTGTAGTCACATTAGTAGCATTCCAAGAACAAGACATCAATTTCAGACTAAATTTCATTTTAAAAAAGCTTAGATAGAACTTGTACATTGAACTTATTATGCAACTTAACTTTATCTCAAAAAAAAAAGAGGGGGGGAACAGTAAAATTTCCATCTTGGTATATGTAAAGGTTGATTCTAAATAAGTAATCATGTACCAATAAATGTGGGAGAAAATGAGAGCAAGCTAAGTTTGATGTCTTACTTTGAAAAGTTTAAAATTCCCACTTTTCTTTGAAGCTATTTATTATAATAATTTGCATCATTCCATTCTGTGATTGTTAATCTACATGATCTAAATTTTTCAGTATAATGAAGGTCCATGTTCCAGGTATATGTTTTTATTACTCAGTATTTGAAAACAAAGCTAGTTTGAAAGGAGATTTTACTGTTTGAATGACAGCCCCATGGGCTAGTAGTGTTGTCCCAGCTCTAGTGACCAGGGGAGGGGGAGTGCTTGGCCAGGGGACACCCAGCCAGGAAGTCTGCAGCCAGTTCCCAACCAGCACCCTGGCCACAAGCGCTCAAACTTTACATAACAGTCTCAGTCTTATAAAGAAGTATGAACTTGCCTTCTTCCTCTTCTAGAAAACAGGAAGGAAAAAAGTGAAGAGAGAAAAAAGTGGTTAGTAACAAATTGTTAGGTGCTTCATTAAAAAAAGAAAAGCAATCAGACTTATTGAGAACATTTCATGACACTGTAAGAAAATTTTCTTTGGTTATAAAAAAGTGTGGGAAAACACATAAGGTCTAAAAGATAACAATGAAATGGAATTTTGTACTAATTCGTCTTCTCACTCCTTTAAGAAATGTTACTTGTAATGTACATATATTTAAAATATTTGTTTTATTGTATTTTGAGTACACTTCTGAAACAAAACCAGACCCATGTTTATAAGTTATATCAATACATGGGGATTACAATTAATGGCAAGTATATGTAAATTTTAAAATATTTTAATAAAAAAAATTAAAAAAATAAGTTATATCAATATGGATCAATATAATATTAACATAATTGTAGAAATAAGTATTTTTATATGTATTTATGCATCCATACTCCTTGGATTGAACTATACAACCTTGGACAAGGTTGCTTAGTATACCTTTCTCAGCACTTTCATCTCTAATACAAAGATAATATATTTCTCCACAGGTGTTATGAGGGAGGTGAAATGAGATCAATATTTACACTGTTGCTTATGCACAGAGAGAGAGCTAAGAAAACCTCACCTGCTGATACTTCACATCACCCACTGCTTAGTTTAGTCTTCACGTGTTGTCCCTAAAGTTAGGATGTATCTCTCTGAAGCAGAACTGAACCACTAATTCACACGCAGCATACACAAAAACCTGTCACTGCTACTCTAGCTGAACGATTTTTTCAAAATAGCTCATCAGGGAACCAGGATTAGTGGCTCATTTTTCCAATTGTTAAAATAAAAGTAGATCTAAATGTCGACTTAGCGGGAAAGTACTGAGTAGCAAATAAACTACAATCAAAGACATTTTCCATCTTCCCCAGAGTGAAAAACTGAGACGTTTTCATCCTCACTGTGATACAGGTCACCAGTCTTTGCCTGCCGTCCTCAGGCGTCTGAGGAGGCGTTAAGATCCCGGGGAGACTGAGGCTGCCCCAGGCCGAGCAACACACAGTAGCACTGGGAACACAGACCCGACGGCTCTTGCTTTCTTACCACTGCAGACAAATTCTCTTTTCTGGACCTCGGCCACGTTGTGGCCCCGCAGATGGGCGGGGCCCATGCACTGGGTGTACAAGCCCACGCGGGGGCGCTGGCGCAGCCAGTCCGACAGCCAGGCCAGGTGGCAGTCACAGTACAGGCTGTTCGAATGGAGGCGACTGCACGGGAGGAAGAGTCGAGAGCGAGGAGAGAAAACAGTTATTTCAAAACGGAAATGTCATGAATCGTGACGATCACTGTTTCTTTTATTTGAATATTTGAATGAATATTTTATTGATAGTGGGAAATTTAAGCAATTATTATACATTGGTAGAGTACTATTTACATTTTATCATTTGAATAACTTTTTAAAATATGCATTTGTTGACTCATCCTTCATATAAGTAGCTCAGCCAGTTTTGATCTACTTATTTTCCTAAAACTTAAACTGGTTTACAAGCAGAGAATCAAGTCTCCATTTACCTCTGAGCTGAGCAAATATACAGGAACTTGAACATGGCCGTAAAAACCTTTCAGCCTACGCTCATTCAAAAGGGTGATGAAAAACAAACAGGAGCCCAGAGTACTGGACCTCAGCGGGGCTGGGGATGGGGAGGAGAGTGGGGCAGGGAAGGAGGCTGTGCATAGAAGTCGTAGCACCCCGTTTGAAATATTAGTTAGTCTTGTCATTATCAGTCTCTGCAGAAACTGCTTGCAAAATCTTTTTAGCAGGTCACTTTCATTTTTTGCTGAACAAGTCAGAATAATAATTCAATATAAAACACTTCTTTCACATCCCTAGTCTGATTTCCTTCTTTTTGTTTAATCGCAGAAAAGGGGATTAGCTGCTTTTTGGCTCTTTTGAACTTATCCTCAAAGAGCAGGAACTGAAATTAAAAGACATAAATGGCTGGGAGTGAAGGAATTAAGTGAGACCCCTGTTGGTTGGCAGGAATCCACACCAAACCATGGATCTCTTCCAAATGGCAAATAGCACTTCTCCATTAATAAAATATCAGACAAATGTATCCACTAAATTAGGTAAATGACTTCAAACTGGCTTTTATGTTTTCTCAAACTAAAGAAAGGGACATCCAGAGCTATAAATCAAAGCATCATTCCCAGAACCATCTATGATACAGTAATACCATTTTAGTTCTTTTTAGCTGATGTGCTCAATTTTAACCCAATAACAGTAATGGATATTAAAACATGGAACTCAGTCCAGGAAGATAATTGGACCATAAAAATGGAATTTTTAAGTAGCAATGATAATACAGAATAATGAAACAACCAAAGCAAGGGGGCTGGGAGTTGGATGAGTATTTTACATTCTCCTTGAGCTTGTAGATAAGGAACAGACTGTATCGCATCCAAACTGGATGGTGCATTTGGGGAAAGCTGGGTGACTTCCAGCCCAGTTTGCTGGGGAATCAAAGCACCATCCTTTGGAAGTGACAGTAATGACATTCCACAACATTGCTCTCTAAATATTTCCACCTCATCCAAACACATGACAATAACTCAATTAGATGTGCAAAAATTTGAAATGAGAAAAGAACATGAACATTTAAGAAAGCTGACTAGTAAGAAAAACTGTAACAAAAACGATAACAAAAAATAAGGCACATTATAAAAACTGCAGGTGAAGGATACTTTTACAGTTGTATTGTCTTTATTTTTATAAGGATTGAGAGCTAGATCAACTTGTTTTCTAAAAATGAGTTGCAGTTAATGATAAATCAATTTCACCAAATGTAGTTAGAATGAGCTGGATTGTTAACTTTGTCAATCTGATTGCCTTGAGAAAACAAAATTTAGTTACTTTGCATACTTTAGAAACCTTTTATTTTACTAGATCATATTCCAAGGAAAAGATAATGACATGCTACTGCATTCAGAGATATGTTTAAGTGAGAAAAACAATTTAAATTTGGTATTACCTAATTCATTGTAAAATTAGTGTACAAAGACTTGAAGTGAGAAAAGAACATATTTAAGTGAGAAAATAAATGCAACATTTTCCAGTTATAAACTATAACAATATAAAACTATCTTGAAACTCTAACAAAAAATTATTTACCCTCTTCATAGACATATTTTTTTTCAACACTTCCAGTGTCTTGCTTCTGTTTCCCATCTTTTTTCACATGCTGTGTATTATGTATTTTTTAAGTCAAGGTGATTCTGAAACCCAACTCAAACGAGATATATCTCTGAAAATGTTTTAACAAAATAGCCCCACCCTGGGATTTTAGGATTTATTTTCCTCCAAGAGAGGAAAAAATAGCTGTGGTAAATGTTTTATTAGGGGACCATTTTTATTCACCTAAAATATATTTAAATGTCCATCTGTAATCCCTGAAAAGATATTTTTAAATATAAATGCTGACACAACCTTAATTACAGAGGCAACAGAGGTGATGCTGCAATTTTACCTCACAAAAAGGTTGGAGAGCCAGTTTATTAGCTTTATTAGGTCTGCTTGCCATACAGTAATAAAATCATAAAGATTTACCATTTATCATTTCTGACATCCAATCAAGGAGTCTTCCATTTCTTAATGAAATGTGACCTCCACAATAGCTCCAAGTAAATATTTCTGTTCGCCTGCAAACTTCTCACAACACATACCAGTTTAAGAGAGAGTTTTCAAGTTTGCAGAATAGTAGAATATTCACTCCAATCTCATATCTAGACCTTTTTTAAAAGTAGTTTTTTCATTATCTACCCCACAACAAACTAGCGGTCCTTGTTTGCTTATGAAAAATATCATTAAGGGGAACCTTACATTGATTACATTGACCTTCATAAATATGGGGGCTACTTACAAAGTCCTAAGTTTAGGCATATGGTTGAAACTGGCCACAGAGAGTCTGGTAATGTTGTTATTGTTAAGAGTGCTGTAGAAAAAAGAGACAATTTTAGATGTGAAAGTTATTGCTCATTCTACATGTAAAAACAGGGAGAATTTCTTAGCACTATGGTTAAACAATTACCCAGCAGGGATGGCAGACGCACTGCATTTATATAAAATATTATATACTTTAACATCTTACCATGCATTTAACTTTATCAAATATGTATTTTAAATTTAAGACTTTTGCAGTAGATCCTTGCCTAGGTACATGTTTTACATACTGTATGCCTGCATGTCTACTTATGAGATTCGTTAAGGAGTGAACACAAAAGGGTCGTGATTGAAAAACTGAGCCCTCAACGAACACTATAACAAGTGTTCTTTTATAAATGACCACGTTTGAATTCTCTAACTGAATTCTCATAGCAATAGCACAGTTTGTTCAAGTCCAGGAACAGAGTCCTGCCAATTGTGCTTCACTGTGGACCTAAGTCCCTATTGAAACTTGAGTAGTAAGAACAACAGCTATGTTTGCTCCCTGCATGTGGTGCTGTGCCAGTGTATTAAAAACCACAGTTTACCCTACAGTCTTCAGCTGCAGCTGCAAACCCTGCCTGAGGTGTAGTGCTATGTGGGAGTGGTGTCTTCACTCGGGAAGATGGCATGGTGGGAGAGAGAGTGAAGGTAAGTATAATTCTTCCACAGCTCAGATTTTTCCTACTTTTCCCCTAAGACAAGTATTAGTCATTCTATCATTGTTATTATTTATTTTCATTCTACTATTCCTACTGCTTCTCCTCCTCATTCATTCATCAAATATTTCCTGAACGAGTTTTATTTTATGACAACATAGATTATTATAAAAATCAATCAATCAATCAGTCAGGCACACATCCTGTCCTAGAAGAGCAGATGGGCCACTTGGGGGATGAACTGCATGAATCACAAAAACTTAGAGCCAGGAAGATTCGGAAAAGAGATCCATTTATTGTTCTCCATTTGGAGAAGTGCAGCTGTGATAAGCACATGAGAAGAGAATCATGGCAGGGGTGTGTGAGCAGAGGTGAGGTGGGCAGACTGGGGCATAGAGGAGATGCGGTGGGACTGGCCCAGAAGGGTGAGCCGCTCAAGGAAGAAGACAGGGTCAAAGGTGCGGGTTGATGGAGCAAGACACTGCAGAAAAGTCTGGAAATACCCTCGTCTCCAGAGGCGAGGTAGGAAACATGAATGAGAGCGGCAGGTTGTGTGTAAGGAAAGGCCATGAAGAAGACAGATGAAGCAGGTTCGAGGTGGGGACGAGGGGGCTCCAGGATGCCAATGGTGATAATGCCCATCACAGTAGGGACCACCCAGCTCCAGTGGACTATTGCTTTGCTGCAATGAAAGTCTGCTAAGCAGTTTGATTTTCCCAAGAGAAGCCAGACATGGAAATTTTTAGATTGACCTTCCTACTATTTAAATACTGGCAACTAATTTCAAAGAGTCTGTACACCAGTCTCAGCAAAATACATTGGGCTACTCTGGTCCAGCTGTTGGCTATGGTTATAAATGGAGGGATATGAGGTGTTTTGGGGTTGAGGGATTAACTTAAACTTCTCAGTAAAGTAGGGCTCTGTGGCTACAAGTCTAGAACACATACTGTCTTTCTTTACTATCCAGTTTTGCAGTGTATTGAATGATATAAGAACTAATCCAAGTGATTTGAATTAAGTCACATGAAAAAAAAAACCACATTAAGAAAGACTTATAAAGCACTGAACTAGTTGGCTCATGTTATTTAAAAGCCTCTAGCATTTTCTTGCACTCAAGTGATATGAGGGTTTTTTTTTAAAATGCCATTAAAATATATCCTGATGTTTGAACTAAAAGGTTTCACTTCTCAAAGGGATTTGCTTTTAAACGACCCCTTTCCCACCCTCAAAATTTATGCTGATATTATATGGCTAAAATCTTCAGAGTACAAAGCATACTAAAATGTGACTTTGGGACAAACTTTTTTTTTTTTTAAGTAATTCATAGTCAGCAGACATGGATTAATTTTGAACTATAATTTCTTATAAATTACACAAAAAGAGTTTTCACTGAATGCTAAAGCCAATGGCTATTGATCTGAAGTCTTTTCTTAAAATGTGAATTCACATAAAGTCATGGAAGAAATAAATTATCATAATATTTTTATGCAGTATGCAAATATATATATATATATTGATCTTTATTTGTGAGCACTTTTTTCCTGTATAGAAGCAAGTGTATTTCTATGGTCAACCTCAAGAGTTTCTCTTTGTAATGAGGATGTTCTGTTGTACAAAGGACGTCTCCATGTGCCAGTATAAAAGGTTCATCTTGGTAACCCTGTAGATTCCTTTGGACTTATGTTTTGACTTATTCTCTATTTCTTTAATGCCAAGCACAGAATTTAATAGAGAGTCTGATATTTAGTGGATAGGAATCACTATGTTTCAATTAAATAATGCTCATTCTATAGGGAAGAAAAAAAATAATAAGTCATCTAAAATTAGTCATTCAAAGGATATATTATTTCATTTGTGAAATTAGAGTCTAAAGAAAAAGATAACAGGACTTAGATTCAGTTTGCAATCATATTTTTAAGATGCATATTAAGAAAATAAAGTTTTAAATCTTACCAACCAGAATTCTACAATAGTCATTTTGCAATTAATATGTAGTGATAAACAGCCCCCTTGCTTCATGTACCTTAACTTTTCCTTCTTGATCTTTCTTTATACATTCTCTCTCCCTCCTTCCATCCTTGTACTCTCTCTCCTCCCCTGTCTACCTCTTTCTTTCTTCTTCCTTCTTTTCTATCTGTCTGATCGATCTATATTAATCTAACATTTTTTATTACTGTTGCATTTTTTCCTGTTTAGTCTCAGCACAGTCACACATTCACAAATGGTTCATGAAGCTAAAATGTAAAAAAAAAAAAATCTTATATATTGGGAATCTGAAATTTTAGATGATGTGCAAATGAATGCTCCTTTATAATTTTCACCTAAGAAGAAAATGTACCCTAAAGAGTGATGAATGGTAAGAATAAACAAAAGAGACAGCTTTCTTTCTGGATTCCTTTTGAGGATAACTTTTTTTTTAAGAAGCCACTGACCAGATATTTACAGTAGGTAAATTTTTTATTTACTTGACAAGAGACTTGGGCTTGATAAAATCCAATTGTCTAGTACTTTATCCAATTTTGCCCTAAATTCTTTATCAATTAGTTTCCCTCAAGGTGGTATATATTATGAAGATTTTAAAAATAACATATTTGAAATATTGCTTGATTTAAAAATTTTTTATATAAAATATCTAAATCCTTTTGAAAGAAATTCACATTTTCTTTCATCATGTGCCGATTTTAGTTAACTTCTTTAGCAAACAAACAGTGACCAATATATGTCTCTCTGAGAACTATATAGTAAGGGCCTCAAAAAAGTTCCCAGCATTTTGGGTTTTGATTTTAATTTCATGAAATATAAGATATTTATCACTCTCTGGTGTATTTCATGACAGTGGGTCTTGTTAAAGTCACATTTTAGATATTTCGCTAACAAACTAAATGGATGAGGTCACTATGTTTTCATGAACACAATGCCTCTAAATAATGATATTAGTTGATAACAAATACGCAAATGCATAGTCACTGTGTTTGTTGGTAAAGGTCGGCACATAGTGGGCACAGAGCAGCAATGTATTTATATATATGTGGAACCCAAGCATGCTGAATATATTTTATATATACACGCATATATGAAATATCCAACAGCTAATAAGCATTTAAGCTCTTCACTTATTAAGAACGTACTTTATGGCATTTTAATTCATCTACAACATTCAGCAAATTTTCCATAACTTGATTCATTCATACACCCATTTTGGAGCACTGGATTAGTAACACGTTTTAGGGTTTGATGAACTTTGTCTACTTCCATAATATCTGTGGTGGTCGCTTCGTATACCAAGTGAAATGGTACTATGATTCTGTTATCAGTCTACTATCATGAGCTCATCATTGTATCTTAATTACTCTGACCCTGAAATAATACCGCTAATTTTTTAATTGAAGATTTTAAATTTAAAATGTGGGCCCCGTCTTTAGGTTGGACATTATAAGTAGTTGGAATGTTTTTCCTATAGAGATTGAACTGTCATCTACCGAAGCAGAAGGAACCTTTGCTGTGGTTAGAAAACAGTGTATATTCTTACAAAATATCATCTCAATCAACTCATCTTTACATGTCTTTAAAATATAATAGCACATGATATAGCTAGAACTTTGATTAATTTATTCACAATTCAAATCAAAATTATACAGATAATATTGCTAACATAAGTTAAGTGGAATATTACACTTTTTTTCCAGAATGACATTCTGGTTCTCAAACACAATTTACAAAGCAATGGAATTTTTTTTTTTTTGACGATTTAAGACTTCTGGATAACTTTACAAGTGAACTAAAAATTTAAAACCTCTTCACATTAAATTCTATTTTGGATTTTTAAGTAAATTGAGTCAAGGGTGAATTATAAAATAGAAAAATATTATATTGGGGGTAGAAAAGTATAAGTACATAAACTGGAAATACTAATCTTTTGGGGAAATATCCTATGAATATATTGGCGGCTTACAAGGTTTTAGTAACTCTAGTTTCCATTAAAATTATTTTTATTATAATTAATAATTTCATTAAAATTGTCTCCTTATGTCAAAAGTCTGTAGAGATTACTCAGTTGGCTCTAACCAATTTTGTCAGCCATGTCTACCCAGCAAGGAAAGAGAGAGGATGCCAAGTACAATTCAAATCTGTGTGTTGTGTTTTACAAAAGTCAGCAGGGAAGTCTTCAAAATGGATCGAATGGCTGGTTTCTAACAGCTAGAAAGTACATTCCAGAAAAGCCTTATGAAGATGTTAACCAGTTACCTGGTTAAAAATAACGATTTAAAATAAGAAAACATCTTTATATTGCACAGACACTGAAAATATACCAACATGTCAGTTTCTAAAAGGTTCATTTTTTTTGTTGTCATTTTCTCTAAATATGTTATCCTCATATTTAGCAATTCAGGGATTTCTCATACACCCCATAAATGAGAATGCTTCACTGTAAGGAGAATTACAGGGAGAACATGCATGAGTATCTGAGTATGCTTCTTACAGGATCACTTCTAGTTAAACATACAGCCACCAGGTTCTGTCCATACATTTCAGCTCCGGTCTATAGCCTCCCTGTATCCAGCCCTGTAGGAAGGTTTTGCTTTAGCAGATCATTTCGACACGAGATTTGAAGCTGGCAGATAAGCTGCCACATTCACATTCTCCAGACACAAAGCTCCTGGTACAAGAATAACAGAAACAAGCGGCACTCACAGCACTTCCAGGTCCCGGAGAGCCCGAAACGCCCCGTCTTCGATACAGCTGATCTGGTTGTAATCCAGTTGCCTGTGAAACAGATTAGAAGAATAGATGTAAAAACCTCAGACTAGCAGGATGAGGCGAAAGCCCGTCTCCTGGAGGTTCCAGGAGACCCGGGCCACACGAACTGAAATGCTCACACACACACTTCGTCTGCTTAAGAATGTCACAAGCCATCGTGGTCCGGATGCCTCGACTGAAATCTCTTTTTGTTCTGAACTGTCTGTGCAAATAGCAGCCCTTGGAAAGCTCCAGTAAATAATAACTGCACCTTATATTAAATGCCATAGGAATGCAATTTCATTACATCAAGAAAAGCTATCCATTAAGGGCTTTCAGCGTCATCTTGCTGAAACAATTTCATTAAGGTAAAGGCCTGTAAATCACTTAATGTCACAAGCACCCCCTCAGTGACCTAACGGAATCCATTTATCAGAGAAGCCCAGCTGCATGTTAATTTCACTATCCGTGGCAAGAAAAAGCAAGACTACTTTTAGGTTTTCTTCTTTAAAAAGCTGTTTTCCTTCGAAAACTCCAAACGACGTCCCTTAGCTCTCCCTGTTCTTTCCAACCAGAAATATACTTTCAAAAGCTAACGGGTTATTCTATAGGAATGTAAACTATTCTCATTATTTGCATTATGTGCCATTATATGTGCTTTTAAAAATAGAGTAAGTATATTTTTCAGTTAAATGAGCTTCCCAAATTATCCCACTCTCTAGAAAGTACTTTTTAAAATAAAATATTGTGCTTTTCTCAAAGATACCAATTTCAGCCCAAACACTAAGAAACTAATACTACAGCAACATGGTTAAAACACTACATATATCTAGGGTAAAAGTTTAAAAATCGTATCAGTTCATGCTAAATAACACAAAATTTAAATAAATGAATCTTCTCTGGTAGTTCAAACGTATTTATTGTTAAAATTCAAAGATGAAAAAAAGAAAAGCTGTTTCAACTTGGTCAAGTCTGCTTTTTTCCTGCCATTTGTCTTTGAAATTAAAATTTCCTTATTCATAGTTGCTTGAAATGAACAGTTAAGTACTCAATCCGCTGGTATTATCCTTTCATTCTCCACGAATAAGCTGTTGTGTTTTAAATCAAGTTTCTTGATGCTTAGCGATATTATTATTCCAGTAAAGAAAAAGTGCTTTAATGCTTCACTTGAGGTAGAAACAAGATGTTTGATGGAATAGGTGAGTTGTCAGCTCTAAATGCTTTGGGAAAGAATGTATATGGCTACACTCATAATAAAAATGAATCCGGTCCTGTTTAAAGTTCAGAATTCAGCCAAAGAGCCAATTCACACTTGACTTCTGTTCTGAAAGAACAGTTTAAACGTTCCCATGAAATCTGTTTCCCTGACGAAACTACTGAAAAAAGGTGCGATGATTTTATCCAGTGACTTTCAGTGAGGCTCTTCAGATTCTTTACTTTAGAAATTACGGACATAAAGAATGCCTCATGAAATATACATCTCATTTTTAAGAAGGTCTCTCGGGGCCACAATCATAGACAGGATGTCATGCAAATGGTACACTGTAAGACATGCGGTATAAAAAAGGCAACCCCCAGAGAAGTCGTCATTTTATTGCTTTTATAAAGTAAGGTTTTCTCCAAATAATAACTACCATCCTCGCTACTGTAATTGCCTAAAGCGTTTCTACTTCTTAGGAAGTAATGCAGATGTATAATTTTATTTTCTAAGATTTTAAAGCCTCATGATGTAATAAGACTGTCGCAGTTCCAAGAACACACTTACATTTTGGAGCACTTTTGATTTTTTGCAGATTAAATTCATTTAACAATTAACTTAATAGCCTTTTTATTTTAAAGTTCTAAATATATATCTACACTACTATTCTCTAACCTCTTCAACAATTTATCAAAGCCATTTAAATTAGTACAATGGCATGAAGTGTTACCCTTGACACACTACAAAAGAGAAATTGTTTCCAGACAAATTGGCAAAATCTTTTAATGCTATCAAATTTGCCTAATGCAGTCTCCAGGTTAATCTGTAAAAGGGTGAGCTGTGTGTTTGCCCATATCTTATTATCCTTAGCTGTCAATGTATAAATCAGTGCTGACACAGCTTCTTTTAAATCATGCCTACTATACACAAAGCAGAGTCCCATCCAAGCCAGAAAGCACTCAAGCGGATCTTGTCTACAAGGACAGAAAGGCTCATGATTTCAGTCCAGCGCTGAAGTTGAGAAGTTGAGATGCGGCTTGAAACTTTGGTGCTTTCATCCCTTGTGAACACTGCTCCTAGTTAGGTGTTTCTACAGCTTCTTAACAGAATCCTAAGCCCTGATTAGTGCTACAGCATTAAGAATACTTGACTCTTGCTTAACAAAAGTTTCCCTTAACGGTTTGCTTGTGAAATGCCATCCCATCTCAGTTCAATTGTCCTCTCAGAAGGCAGGTAGTGGATGAAAAAGTTACCCACAGGAAAGGACAATCCAAATCTAACATGGGAATTATTCATCAATCGGTGGCTTTTGTTACAGTCAATGGAATGTTTATGGAAAGCTATGGACTTAGGAGAAAATCTCCTACACAAACCTCCATTTGTCTGCAAATGGCTCAAGGTAAACAGTGTCAAACCGAGGCCCAAGCACAATTTATTTCAGGATTTCTGGACAGCTTTTCTGCACCTTGTTTCTCTCATTCTGCCACTTCCTTCTTCACTACCTTTCAATCCCTGGGCACTCTTTCTGTAAACAGGAAAGGGTCTGTTCTCAGCCAGTCATTTAGTGAACAGGCTGACCTTGGGGATACTATTTTCAATTGTGCCATGAAATTATTCGGAATCAAGCCATGGGTAAGAGGAGAGATGATTTTCATAACTCCAAAAAGTGAGGTTACGAGTGCTAGGGCAGAAGAAAGGTAAATTTGGGGATGTGGGGATATTAAGGGCATGAAGGACAACCGTGAGAGCTTTAGGATCCTTTTCTGGTACAAGGATACTCTTACAGGGAAGTAAAACAGCACTTCTCGGTTTCCGGAGAGAAAGAACGCATGGTGAGTGTTCACGCAGGTTTCCTTTCGCTCCCAGCAGAGAGATCCGAGCTCAGACTTGTGTGTCTTTTCCTCCCCATTTTTTAGCTCCAACCTTCCTTGATCCTGTTCAGATTCCAAATGCCCTCGCCTTCTAAAGCTTCTTTCACTGACCTAGTTTGTAAGGGTGCATTTTAAAGCAACTACTACTGGATCTTTAATTTTAGGAAAACGACCGTGTTGAGAAAAAGAGAGGATTTCAAGCTGGCTGTTGGCAATCACATTTTATGATTTGCTTTTGAGGGGCAACTCCTTCTCCTTTGATGCTCTAGAACAATTTTCATTTTTACTAGTACCGGCAAATTGAGACACTGAGTGTGATCACAGAACCCCTATCAGTGAGAGGTGTTACTCTGTGCCTCACACAGTCATATTTATAAAGCCTGTCTGTTTTCTTTACACTAAAAATAACTTCATCTAGTTTTAGATCTGGATTAATTCTAGGTACGAGAGAACAGATGTAATGTCGCTAAATACATATTTTAAAAATAGGGTAGTAAATGACAAAAAGGCTGAACATTTGCTTACAAGGCATCCTGAAATATCACAGAGGGACTGCCCTCCTTTCCTTTTAAGTTTTTCCTGGGATTTTCTGTTTTCATTTTTTTACAATTTGGAGACCATATTGTGTTTCAGCACATACATAAAACTTCCCTTCCTGCATTAACTTTAGTTGGCTTTATCCTGATACATAGACAATTCATATTTTTTAATGCAGCATCTGAGAAATAAGATCTTATTACTAACTGCTTTTCTTTTGGTAAGAATTAGAGTACCATAAATATATTTAACTCTGAAATAATACTGAACATAAAAGGGCTTCAGAGATTTCTAAGCTAGGCCAGGGCTCTCAATGTCGCAACAAAATTAGTCTGGTTGTGGTCTGGTGTTCCTATTTTCCTTTAAGGTACCAGAAATAGAAATTCAGTTCACATTCCTACTGCTATTTTAATACAGCAAGTTCCAAAACTTTATTTGAGACGAAACACATTAAACTGATGAGTAGCGATGTGAGTAAATAACATCTTGCCACTTGCAAAGAACCCTGATAAAACACATACATTGAAAGGCAGAACAAGGAGAGATGTTGTAAAGGATGCCGGCATGTTCTGTGCCATTTCTTCCCTTGTGTGCATCAGTTCAAGCTGCTGTAGTGCTTAACGCACAAGTCTAATGCTGATCGTGACTGTGCAAGACGTAGTCTAGACCTAAGTTACTGTAACAGAGTAAGAATACTAGCGGTAAGTCCATATAGATGAACACGTCAGGCGTTTCAGCAACCATATCACAGGTCTGAACGCAACGGCAGTCACAGTGTTAAGCTGGGCTTTGGTGGAGACAGCCACGGTAAAGACTATATTGAGGAATGCAAAGTACTGAAAATTATTTGAAAATTGAACATTTTGCAATGTTTCAAATAACATTTTGGTTTTTTCACAGGAGTAAAAAATCTGAGTTTTTTTTTTTACTGGGATAATGTATGGTATAGTGATATACCCATTTGCTAATTTGTTGGCAGGAAACTAAAGGTTGCTCTGAGAGAGATGATAACAGAAATTGGAGCAGCAATGGCTGAGTTAACCTTCATGTTCTGGTAACTCTAAGTAAACTAACCAAAGGTGGTAGAAAATAAAACTGACAATAATAATTGCTAATATTTACTGAACACAGAGCAAATGGCAGGGACATTACATAGGACATCACATTATTTCTCATAATAATTTCAACAGATAAATATTATCATCATTTTGATTTTATAGATGAGACAATGAGGCTCAGAGAAGTTCAATGACTTATTCAAAGTTGTAGTTATTGGAGAAACCATGATTTGAATTTAAATCTATGTATTGCTGAAGCCTCCATGCAACACTCAAGTTGCTGGTGAAACAGATTCAGGAACTATTCATTCTTCGAAGGGGGGTTTCTATTCCAATCACTGATGGTCAGATTTAAGGATGAAACCACTAGCTGGGAGAGCGATAGAATTTTCAAGAAGGAAGAGATTTTTCTTAGGCTGAGGTATCTTTGTGTAAGGGAAACACCTTATCTTTGGGTAAATGGGTACACGCATTAAGACTGATAATAAAAGAGAGCATTCCCTATTATAGAAAGAGAAAGTTCAACTGAAGAGTTGTGAGCAGAAGCACAATGTTCACAGTAAATGTTTGCAAGACAGAGGCCATTCTTCCTTGAGCAAAGAGCAGTTCAGTGGGAGAGGGGACTGAAGTGAGAATTTCAAGACTCATCAGAAGGTTTAAAGAGGCTAGATGTTATGACATTCAATAAAAGTCACTGTTCTGAATACAAGAGATGTTAAACATTTTTTCATATGCCTGTTGACCATTTGTGTTTCATCTTTGGAGTTTCTGCAAATTACTAAAAATGAAGCTTCCATAGGACCTAACAATTCCACTCCTAAGAATCTACTGAAAGGACACAAAAACATGAATTCAAAAGGATACCCACACCCCTATGTTTACTGCAGTACTTTATACAGTTGGTAAGCTACGGAAACAACCCTAATACCAAAAATAGGTGACTGGATTAAGATGTGGTATAGAAACACAATGAATATTATGCAGCAATCAAAAAGATAAACTCATGCTATTCACAGAAACATGGAAAGGATTATGTTCAGAGAAACAAAGAGGAAAAAAAAGAGAAAAAATATATCACATAGTTTCACTTACAGGAGAAATGTAGAGAAAACATAAGGGCTGAGGGAAAAATAATTATAATAAATTAAAAATCAAAATTAACAGGCAACCATAAATCAGATATATACTGCAGGGCAGGAGGGAGAAGGATCAAAATAGGGTGGGAAGAGCACAGGAGACTATGGTGATGGGACATGGGCGAACTGGTGGTAGGAATTTCATGGGGACTACACCTGAGAGGAAAAAGCATACATTGTACAAAAATGAAGAATAATGTAAAATATATGTAAAATAAAAAAGTCACTGCTCTCAAAAGGAAGAATCTATAGTCCTATAGATCATGGAAAACTATGACAATATTCTGCTATAACTCCAGGATTTTGTCACAGTATCTGTAACATTTTCTTTTTAACCAGTGGTGATGGAATGAGCAAGAGTGCTTTCTGAAAACAAATCAGGCTGCAATGTTGAAATTATTTAATGAGAATATAAACTGGAGCTCAAAATTCATGCAGGCACTTGTGACTTTTCAGAGGCCACAAAGTGTGCTCAGCATTGGAAAAGCAAGAAATCTACAGATGTGTTCTATCTCAAGGACAACATGACAGGCATAAAGTTCAAGCCAATTCTTATTTTATGCATGTATGACTTAGATTCCCAATTAATCAATCAAATCTTGTGTTTTGATTGTTTGATTTTGTTTGGGAAGTGCCTATGAAGTTATATGTATAGATTCATTTTTACATCACAGATGCCATCATTGAAGACAAATTTAGGCACCCTAGATACAAAGAAATACACAAAGTTGGAGAGATTACTGGTAGCAAACTTGGCTGTGACAGGAGGAGATTTTCACAATTAGTGTGTTTTTTAGAGTGAGTATAAACCAGGCAAATTACAGGACCAGGGACAGCTCCCTGGGTACTTGGCAGTGGCATCTTCTGAGTGCAAATAGTTAAGTATCCACATAATGGATGACCATCCCTCTTCCCCCAGGCACCACTGGATGATGGGCAGCAGGAGCTCTGGTCTTCATAACATGAAACCCAGCTTCACTGACAACCAATCAAAATGAAGAGCCAACACTACAGGTTTGATTTGACATTAAGGGTAGCAAGCCCCTTGGTAGTTGACCCCAAATCCCCTTCAAAGTCATTTCTGGCTCAGATTTATGGAAAAACACTCCAGGGAGTAGCTGGGGGCACTAAATGTTACAATTCCACTTTGATATCAATGGATCTTATTTTTCTGATAAGCATGTGGTAAGTGTATAAAATGACACAAAATGTAATAAATAAACATTAAAATGACCAGATTACAAGAGACACATTTTTTTAAAAAAAAATATGATGTAACTTCTATGGCAAAGTTAAGGTAAGCTTTGCATTTGCATGGTAAAAAATGTAATATACTCTTTAATTTGTTACATATGGTTCCAAATTATGGGAACAACACTGGTTCCTTATTATGATTAACTATGCAGATGATAGAGGAAAAGGAAATCTGTAGAAAGATATTTAAAACTAGAGACAGGATAAAAAATAAAATGCATACCTCTTTAGGACTGAATTTTTCTTCTTCTGTGATTGATTTTTTAAAAATCAACCCATCAATAAAATGAATTAAAGGTGACAGAGTTCCAGAAAAAAAGAAAATTTCTAAATAATAGTGTAACACTATATACAGATTGACTCTCTTTTCCTGTAAAATATTTTGTGGCCAATAATCATTGCACTCCAAATTGGATGATCTGTTTCTTAGAAAGTCATAAATGTACATACTTGTTTCTCAAATGATATCATGACTTTCTTAAAGAAAACCAAGCCAAATAATATTGTCACTTAAGCCCTAGTCTATAAATTAATGTATGTGGTAAAAAGGATAAATATAAGTATTTGTCCTAACCTATTTTTTACCAAGAGACAATTTTCCTAGAAAAGGAGAGTGAAGACTCAAAGCAGATGTAAAGTTAATGGAACTGGGGCAATGAAGGCAAATATGGAGTGGATATTAAGTCCCAGTACTATCACTGCACAGTCTGAGTTTGATCCCTGGCTAGGGAGTGGATCCACATGGCATAGCAGACCTCTCCTGTCTTGCCCGCTGCTCCCCTCAGCAGTGTGTTTCAGTAGGTCTGCCTGTTCTACTCCCCACTCTGTCTCTAGCGAATCCTCTCACCTCTGGCCTATACCCAGTTCTTCTGCACATAAATAAATGAATATTTAAAAAAAAGACTACATTTTGAGTATGTACTGCAAAATGAAGTAAAAAGGCAATTGTGCTTTGCTTTAATACAGTATACCTACAGTAAAGCTTGATGGAATTTATTTTAAGTATTCATATTAATGTCACAAAGGGAACTTCTGGTCAAGTACATTAATTTTTGTGAAGTAAATAAGTCATTAATTTTTAAGTTTATAAATATGTGCATTTGCTTTGCTTAAATCTAGAATGACTATAAACTAGGTAAGTGTTCTCATTAAAATAAGAGTTTTTTGAGAAAATTTCATGGTCATAAAGTACATGCTTAGGGAATAAGCTCACAATTCTCAAAAACAAAGCAAGGTTTAATTTGAAAATTCTTCTGTATCATACAATTAAATGGAAATACCATGTGGATACTTGTAAACCAAAGAGTGATCACAGGCAGCCAAAGCTTTACTGCACCAGTGTTAAAAAATACTAAACATATATTCAAGGTTTATAAGAAAAGCCCCGTAAACACTCATTATCATTGTGCCGAGGCAATGGTTACTAATGATATGATATCAATACTTTAATTCATACTTGATTGGGGATTATAAAAACACAGATGTGAATCTTATGAAAAACTGCTGCCACTGACTATTATAAACACTATCATTTAGCCCGATATCTTAATACACACTTGTTATTCTCAGATCTCACCATCTAAAATGTCAGGAAAATAAAGTAGTTTAAGTTGCAGCTGGTTTTGGTAATAAAATAAAATATGAAAGGCTTTAGCTCCGTTAAGAAATTAATAGAGATAAGCAAAAAAAGTTATGGGATGTTCTCCCTGGAGATGGTTAAATGCAAGACAAATGTCCATCTGCCTAGAACAGTTTGAGTGTGGCTTGCCTAGAGGAAGCGGAGTAAGATCTGCTAATTTGCAAAATTTTAACAGCATCAATTTCTTATTGTCAGGAGCCTGCCTTGAGCCTATTCAGTCACTCCACATGATTAAAGCAAGCACTTCCAGTGACAACCTTCTGAAAACTGGAATTTTCTTTGAAGAGGCGCAATATAGGAAAAACAGTCAGGCGTTAACACGACATCCAACTGGCCCTTCTGACAGTGCTGAATAAAATACTGGGGGGAGGGGGGATGCACCTGCAGTCCAGATTTGTTCTGGAAAGCCCTCCTTTTCTCTCTGTTCCTCTCTGAATGATTCGGAACAGTCACTGTCCCGGCAAGCAAGACAGTCGAAATTGCAAATTCACATTCACAGCATATAGGACAAAGTACTCTACTTCTTCCCACACTGAATATTAAAAATATTAATGTCTGTACTTATGGACTTATTTTACTGAGTTATTATTCGATGACTGATGGTTACTATTTTGATAATACTAAGAATTAAAATCTATCCTCAGCTCTAACTGTATTGTACTTGGTATTTTTCTAAACTTTCAATGATAAAGCCAAAATCCATCCAAAGTCCCAGGAAAAAGAATTCTTTTAAATTGTGTAGTTTGAACTATTTTTACATATGAAAAAATGCACTACAACTGTAAAATTCTATAAAATTGCAACTATGATCATTAATTAAATAAAGCTATATACACACTGGGATATTTCAATGTTGCTCTCATGGTCTCTCTCATGAAAAGCAGAGAGAAGAGTGGGAATGAATTGTTCTTTTGACCACTAACATCCAGCATCCCACGGTCTCTGTAGCCCTTTTCTTCCCTACAAACATAAACCTCTCAATTTGGATGCCACTAAATTTAGTTTCCTCCAAATCTGGATTGCCACGCTCCTTAATACTGCTATAATCCAGATAGTATTGCCTCACCTTAAAAAGGGGTCCCATTCAATTTCTTACATCACCCCCCAAAAAACTGTACTTTAGTTTTAATCCTCCAGTCCAATCAAAACCTTGAAATTAGGCCTCTTAAAAAGTCCTAACTTTTCAATCCACCCTCATCTGTCACTCACTTGCCAATTCACAGTATCAACCAATGTCCTCAAAGATTCCCTTATATTTTTTTCAAAAACTCATTTTTACAGCATTCTCTGATAATGTCATATAACATTTTCCTTTATTTTTTCTCAGCACCTATAACATGTAATAGCTTCTTTATAAATCATTGTCCTAGGTATATTCATTTAGTGCTTTCTGATATATTTTCTTTTTCCAATTTTTAGCTCTATGCTTAACTGACCATCCAAGACTTGGGACTGTCTTATCAGACTCAATGGCTACGATGTGTCATTAATTAATGTTCTACTCTTAAGCTGTCTCCTTGCTGTGCCTTTTTCAGTGCTAACTTAGCTAACATTGTAAAGGATCTTTAATACTGCAATATTAGGACCTTTAATATTGCAAAGGTCTTTCCCCGATCTTCTCCCCTAATAACCACTCTATTCCAAACAATTATTAAACTCATTTCATAAGAGTGAAAATTCAGGCTCAGTGACGTTACCTATTTGTCATTTCTACAAATCCATAACTATGGATGCTGAGATTTTAGTCCTAAACTCCTATCGCCATATACGTAGGATGCCTTTATATTTGAGGGAGAAAATGATACACGTGGGGAAAAGAGATTTTCTGAAATTCTGCTAAGTCAACCTTGTGTGCTGGCTAGCATTTCACTTTTCCTTTTATCTCTCAAGTTTTAAAACCACATTTCTTAAAGTATACTTGAGAAGGAAAAGAATTCCACCACGACTAGCAGCCCACGCCTAAAAGTATACTTAAATACGGTTACATATGGACTTGGATTCCCTGAATACTTTTACTAAGAAGACCGAAAGCCACCTGTTTGGGGGATTTAGAGAGAATGCTGTCTTAAGGTTGCAGATGGCATTCCCCTAGGGGGTCAACTAGCCAGCACTGCCCTTTGACATTTGACAGTGGCAAGAGCTAGAGGGGACCTGAGGATGTGCCCCTTAGATGTCCCACACACAGATGCCATCAATACAGAGATCATCATGTTGTTCTGTCCACATGCCATGCAGGCAGACAGCATGGAGCACCCTCCACATCCCAGAACCTACCCAAGGGCTGCTCCACGCCCTCCCTAGAGAAAAAAAGTGACAGAGAATACAACCCTTTTAGATCATGTGAGTGCTCGTAAACAGCTCGGGTCGGGATGTGAATAGCTCTCTATATTTATACCTGAAATGTCTTTTTCTGCCCTCACTTGTGCATTTAGAAAGCACACACTTACAACAAAGCCATCTGTCTAGAGAAGATGGAGAGACAGAAGCTGCTGTCTCATGAACCGCCATCTTCATTGACGAGGGTAAACATCTGTGTAAATTCTACTACTGGAAAAAGTAATGTTCCTCTCACCATGGAGAATTCGGAATATAAGTTAATTCTTAAAAATGTGCCTGCATGGCTTATGACGTGCAAAGAAATATTGAATTCCTGATGGTTAATCTCAGCAAACAGGGCATTTCCCCTTACATTCCAGCTAATGTAAAAGTAAGGAAAACATTCTGTGTCACTGTACTCACAATCCAAACACATTATTTTCATAATGTCATATTTTAAATTTAAAAGAGTATACATTGACAATATTAGGATTGCCACTATGATCTTAAATCTGATATATACCTTCAGAGCTACGAGCACGTAAAAAACACCATCTATAAAAGATATCAGATTAAAAATTTATCAAGGAAATATATAGAAACACAGCTTTATTTTCCTTCTTTCTTTTTCTTTATAAAAAAGGTGAGACATTTTCCCACAAAGGTAAAAGGAGAAAAATGTTAAGAAAAACTACTTACAGAAAGAAAAAATACATTTTTTATTCTCATATATTTGGTTAATTAAAATGGTGATTTAAAACCTATTTTAAAAAAAAGTGGTGGCTTTGGGCTACAGGTATCTTACACAAGAAAATATCGTCTTCTTTTATCAGAAGAAAAGTTTATATTCTGTGTTTCCAACCAATACTGATAACAACTAAGAGTTATTAAAACAAGCTGGCAGTTAAAAGGAAGAAAATGCATTGTAAATGTCTTTTAATCAAATCGTTCCCTTAGATTTCGCAAAATTAATCACAAGGTTTGAAGAATGCATTTGATAACAACAAAGTTCCAGCACATCTTCTAAATGAGAATCTCTTTAGATACCTCAGGAAGCAGTTTAAAACTTATTGTTAATAAGCTCTCCTAACCGAGTGTAAAGATATCTAGGCTTTTAACATTTTTCATGACACCTTATTTAATATAAATTTATTCTGAAAATGAATAACTTCTAAAATCCATTGAAATCAAATAAAAATACTTACAGGTTTTTAATGTCCACTGCCCCACGGAATGCCTTCCTTGGAATGGCCTGTATTTGGTTTTCACTGAGATCACTGCAAATTAAAGAAAAGAGAAATGATGATGCTATTTAATACAGAATTATTTCATCCATATATCTGAGAAGGGGAGAACACTTCTAAAAAATAGCTAAAAGAACACTAGGAGGGTCATAATAAAATCTGTAGCATTAGATACGATTTCTAAGACAAATATTTTTATTTCAAATATCAACTAAATGGTTAGACTAAAAGGTTTCTTGAATGATTTTTCCAGATCTTTAATTTCATAATACATTATAAAATATGGGTCTTTCTTAAATTTAAGAATTGGTTCAATTCCATGTAAGAACGTATTTCCTTAAAACAAATATTAAGTTGTTCATAACTCAACTTTAAGGGGTTCTAAAGTTTTAGTGCCTGATTTTTCTCCAACATCTCTGACATTAACTTATGAAGTATATAGGAAAGTTGCCCATTTTTATGTCCTAGAGAAAAGTGGGCAAAACTGATAAAAACTGGACAGTGTGATTAAGATTTTACAATATTTTAAATAATACTGAAAAATGCAATATGACAACACTGGCTCCAAATTAGAACCAACAGCTCCTATATGAAAAATTAACATCAGGTTGATTTAAAACCTTTAAATAATTCTACTGTAACCACATATACTGACTGTTTATATTTGCACTTTAATTTAATTGAGAAAAACATTTTAATCAAGCCAAAAAGCCCACTTTGAGTTGGCATGAACTTTGCAAAAATCACTCATGAGATGGACCGTTCTTTTTCCTTCAGCGTTCCGAGGCAATTCTCTGAACTCACACACAGCATCGTTAGCTTAAACAAGGAGGCTATCAGTAGACATGGCAAAAAGGTCTCTGAAAACAGAAAATGGTCACGTAGTTTAAGTAATACTCTCACCTAGTAGGAAATTGACATCAAATGAATGAATGATTAGCACACGACTGTGCTAAAATTATGTCTAAGATTAAAAGGAAACGGATGCTCACAAAGAAAGATGATGCTACTGGCCACGGGCACACAGCTGGTGGAAACAGGGCCGTTTGCAAGCACCAGGAGGACTGCTGGACAGATGTACCCGCATCCTCTCCCCCAGTGTCGCCATGACCAGCGCTTGCCGTTCACGCACTTGTGACCACATGCTAGAGATAAGTGGCAGGTACAGAGATTTAGTGTGTGGTCTTGACCTCATTAGCACCCAGTTTTAAACAATTGAGACTTGCATTTATATCTCAATATCCGCAGTGCAAATAAAAAAAAATGCTTACGAAGCAACTCATAAGGAAGGAAATGCTACACTATTTAAAGAGTAAGGGACTTTAGCAAATAAGAATAATAATAATAAATAAAACAAAAACACACCAATTTTATTTCAAATAGTAAATGTGCAATATGTGCTTCTGCAGGAGATAAAGCAACTCTCCGTTTCCGAAGGGATATGGCTCCATTACTGCTGTCAGTAGTTCCAGTAGAGCCCTAAGAGTAATAAAATTTCATTTCCTTAAAAATTGCTTATTTCTCCAGCTTGTCATTGATTCAGACTGACCCCCTTCCTTTATTTAATTAACAATATACATTTAAAAGCCTTGCTGCTAGAAACAGTGTTGAAAGGGTTGCCAAGAAAGGAGAAGGTAAAACAACAGACCCAGAGGAAGAAAAATGAGGAAGCCATGACAAATGGGAACATGAAAAAAGACTGAATTCAAACAAATCTGCATCTATCACGCTCGGAATTTCAAAGGTTGTGCTGGTCAAGTCAATGTGTTCTCATCGCTTCATTTTTGCCACTTCTTCTAACACAGACTGTTTTAGAGACTGTAGAGGTGAATAAAAATGGCAGGCATCAGTTTCATATCGTGCCGTGTCCCGCCACCAGCTACAGTCTCAGTACTGCCCATTTGCAGGCAGTTTGGCCAGTTTTGTTCTCCAAGGGATGTGGAGGGAGCTTCTAGGTGGTCCATGGCCACATCATGAAGAGCAGAAACACACAGAACCCCACTCTTACATAGGTTTTAGTGCAATTCTAGAATACAAATGCTCTTGATGCTGCTAACATTTTCCAATCTTTTCTTTTTACAAAAGAGCGTTGGTCTCAGAGCCTGCTCACAGCCCCAAGGTCAAAGGTTTATGGATGTCTCCTCCCCCTCACAACCCTTCACAGACTGTGCTAGGGGTCTCTGTTCCTGTGTCCAGCCCACTCGAGTGGGCGACTCTAGTTACGATCCCTTCACACATGCCAGGAGGAAAGGATCAAACACATGTTCAATATGCATGAAACAGAGAGAATTTCAGAAATATTACCAAATTTGATCTAAATTTCTGTTAGCTCCCATAAGCATCTTGTAAAATATGAACAACAGGTCTTAAAGCAACATTATATTGCTCAAAAACATTTGCTCTAATATTGATGAGACAAAAACAATCCTCGTGAATGTAGAACCATTCAATGTTACCACAGGGATCTGATTCCTTCTACATCATTTCTCTTAAAATTGTGGTTCGAAGAACCTATCAGTGATGCTAAGTGAGGTCTTGCCTTATCTTCCTGGTTTACCAGGTGAGGAAACAGCACTGGAGATGGGAGGGGCAAGTGCAAACAAGGAAACAGTTTGTTAAAGCGAAAGTGCATGCTAGTCAAGATCTGGGGATTTCTGAAAGGGAAGGAAGAGGCTACTTAATCACTCTCAATCAGGTCTTTCTATGGCATAGACTCTAGAAGGCTTTCTGTTAACTCAGGCACTTAGTTTTGATGGATTGGAGTATATTAGAGCAATGACTCATAATTTCTACATATAATCAGGTGGAGGCTCTCAGTTATAACCGTCCAACAAAATTTATTTCACCTACTAAATGCAAGGCATTGGTTGACATTGCAAGAATTACTGAGTGATGTATTTTTTTTTTTTTGTTTCAGGAATTTTCAAATCCAATTATGAAGATGGCCAACTAGTCAAATAAGAAATCAAATGAGATATTTAAACAAATTACTGGGAACCTAAAAATGTCAGAATACAGAGTAAGAGGAAGGGTGATATAGATGTGCTGTGACGTAGAAAGCAGAGTGAGGAACAGCATTTCTAGTTCAACAAATGAAAAAGCCAGGCACAGAGCCTTTTTTGGGAGTAGCTTTTGGTCTGCTTTGCACAGGAGGCATAGCATACACAGTGGAGTGACAGGAGAGGAGGTAGGAAGGACAAGGCAATGGTGTGAGGAGTGGACATTCTGGTACCAATGTGGAGAGTGAATTCATATCAGCAGACAATGTCAGGGAAGGGACAGTGGATGCAGTGGGATAGAGGTTCTTGTCTTGAGTAAACTGGTGAAGGTATTTAAAATGAATATATGGAATCAAAGCTTGAGGTTGGAAGACCAACGCAAGACTGTTATGCTATTTGGGGAAAGGCAAGTGATAATCGTAATCTTGAGCAACATAATAACTACCAAATCATTGCTTGCTTAGCTGGGCAAGATAATGGATGCAGCATCTCTACTGCATACATAGAAAAACTCCCAAAATTAAAAGTGCTGTCAGGGATGCAAACAGAACCAAAATCTGGAAGTTGACTATATGTGGCTATGGATTAGGCATGCGGGAAAGAGGAAAGAAAGGTTAATTTTAATTTAGATTAGAGGAATGTTACCAAAACTAGAAATCAGAAGAGCAATTCTCAGTATTAATTACGAGTTCAGTCTTGGAAATTTTTCAGTCTAGAGAAACGTGACATACATCAGTTTGATTACAGCAAAAGTAGTACATGGTAATAAGATATGAGTGATAATTGGAGAAGGGTGATGGTGGAGATCAGAAAAGAAACAGTCATTAGAGGCTTCATTGATTCAATTTCTTTCAATATAAAATGGGATCTTTTTGTATATTAATCAAAATGAGACTGGACTCAGTAATTCTCAGCCTCCAATGCTGGAGGAGAGGGAGGCAGGTGGCAGGTGGGTGGCGGGAATCCTGGAGAGATTCCCAGGAGAGAGAGGCAGCATGTCAGAGAGTTAAGAGTGCAGGTCGTAGACCCTGACTATCTAAGATGGAACCCCAGCTCTGCAACTTATTAGCCACATTACCTTGGGAAGACTGCTTACATTTTCTGTGCCTCGGTTTATTCATCTGTGAAATGAAACAATAACAGAGCCTACCTCACAGTACAGTTAGGTGGAATCATAATGTTCAAACCCTTAAATGATCAAAAAGTATACAGTACGTATGGCAGGCAGTTTAGATATTCTACTATTCTATTATTCTTCTTTAGAGTGCTAGGTGCACCTGAATGTATCAGCCCTGCTCCTTGGGGACCACTATAGGCAATGGGAAAAATCACTGCTGGGAATGCATTGCTCTGTGAACTGTGTGGAAGGAGGAAAATGAGTTAGAACTACTGAGTTAGTGGGATGGAGCTGCCGAAGGAAGAGTTTATAATTATATCAGTCTAGGCAATCGACTGTAAAAGTGTGTTCGGAGTAGGAAACTGGCTTGGTGGAGGCTGATTTTTAGCAAGATTAATCTGGAAATTGAGTTCCAAGCAGGCAGGGACAATGCACAGAGACGCAGTGCTGGTGGTGTCAGGGATGTGGTGAGCCTCCCGTAAGCTAAGCCATTCTTTTGGGAGAAAACTAAGTGATAAATTTGAGACCTGGGTCCAGGTCCAAATACAAGGTTTTCAATGTAAATTATGGGGGTTGTCATCTTGGGAGAGCTTAAAACCACAAAACTGGTAGGAGTAAGGGAATAATAAAATCAAAAGATGCCTGGGGTAAGAAGAGAGCAATGGAAAGGTGACTCTGAAGATGGGCAACGAGCTTGGTTTTGTGGTTTTCTTAACACAAATAAGGGAGAAGATACAGTCTATGTTCACGGAACAGTATTAACATCATTAAATTGTCCACACTAAAAACCATCTACATTTTCAGTGCACTCCCTATCAAATCCCAAGGGTATTTCTCCACAGGGAAAAAAAAAATTCTAAAATTTGTATGGGACAGAAAACACCCAGAAAAGTCAGAGAAATCTAAAAACAAACTAACAACAACAAAAAAAAAAAAAACCCGAACTTGAAGGTACTAAAAATTCCTGAATTCAAATTACCTCTCTACAGTAGTCAAGGCTATAATATTGGCATAAAAAAACACATCCAGTGGAACAAAATAGAGAGCGCAACAATAAGCACAGGCATGCATGGTTAATTATGTTATGATCTAGCAAATGCCGGCAAGGATATGGAGGAGAAAAAAAAAAGAAGATCTCTTGTGCACTCTTGGTAGAAAACAAATTGGTATCATCTCTATGGAAAACAGTATGGAGGTTTTTCAAAGGATTAAAAATAGACCTACCACATGATCCAGCAATCCCACTTCTGGGTCTATATTCAAAGGAAATGAAGACACTATATCCAAGGGATATCTGTACCACGACCACTGCAGTATTACAATAAGCTAAACAACCTAGGTTTCCATTGATGGATGCACAGACAAGGAAGATGTGGTATAAACATACACATACACAAATATATGTGATACTTTATATGTAATGAAGTTATTTCTATGGTAATAAGCATTATTTATTATAATAATAAAATATTTATATGTAATGAAATCATACTGAGTCATTAACAGGAAGGAAATCCTGATTTGCAACAAAATGGAATGCATGACCTTGAGAGCATTATGTTAAAAGAAATTAGTCAGACAGACAAAGATTATGGCAATACTGTATGATCTCACTTGATTGTGAAATCTCAAGAAAAAATCGTAGAAAATGAGAACAGATTTGTAGTTCCAGGGGAGGGGTGGAGCTGGAGGAAAATGGGTCAGGTGGTTAAAAGCTACACGTTTTCAGTTACAAGATCAAGTTTTGGTTGTATGAAATATACACTGCCTATTGTTAATGACACCATGCTATGCATCTAAAAGTTGCTAGGAAAGAAGCCTTAAAAGTTCTCATCACAAGAATAACAGTTGTAACTATGAGAGGTAATGTATTTTCACTAAAATCACTGTGGTCCTCATTTTCAATATATGCACATCTCAAATCATGATGTGGTACACCTCAACGGATACACTGTTCCATGTCAACTGTAGTGCACAGAACTGGGGCAGACACCCTTAAAAAGGTTATGGCCAAAGCTCAGGCATGATCATTTGAAAATGACCACTAAAATTTAAAATCTTGAGGCTCTGCTACTTTATTCATGTTGGGGGAGGGCAAGGATGTGAGCAGAACTGGAAAGACTGTTCTGCGCTGACATTTACCTTGAGAGGGAAGCCATGAATGAGGGTCACCATGCAGTGGTTTCTGGCTGTTCACACAGCTGGAATGACACAAGCCAGAGAGCCAGGTCTGAGAAATGGTCATCAGTCAAGAAACCCTAGAATCCCCCATTTTAGGTCCTCCCTCTTCTACTTCATTCAACCTAACCCGTCCTCGAGCCCCCCGCTCCCAGGTTTCACTGCCACGGTAACTGTTACAATGTCCGTCACTGATTCACACGTGACTGAGCCTCCGAGTGATCTCGGTCTTGATTTATGACTCCTCCCTGTGCACCCTCCACACTGGCATCACATTTATATTTGCAAAATTGAAATCATGCCAAACCAGCTCCTTCTAGAGTGTTCTTCATCTCATTTAAGGAGGGACCATGCTGACAGCTGTTCAATCCCAAACTGTGGCGTTTTCACTGTTATCTCTTGTGCTTCCACACCCACATCCAATCCACCAGCAAATCCTCTTGGCGCTCTCCTGAAAAGACCTTCTAGGTATGACCAACCTGCACCCGTCCCCTGACAAAGCCACTAATCGCTCTTGTCCTGGTTTTCCTATGGCCCTGTAGTCTCCACTTCTCCCCCTGTCTCCCTGTAGCCATATGTCTTCCCACGCCACCGATGCCCACGCCACTGGTGCCCATCCCCCTGTAAGGGAAAATCACAAAGCCTCACACTGGCCAGCACATCCCCCAAAATGAACCCGCAGGCCTCAATCATTCTATGGTTTGACCCCCATCTCCTTCTACTCACCCCCTTCCATACTCCTCCTGCCACAATGAGCTTCTTGGAGTTTCTTGAAAACTGCAGACAACCTGTCACTCCAGGTAACTTCCTGACACTGGCTGTGCCTCTCTTTCCACCTTGGCCTTCATTCAGGAGTCACATGCTTTTCACGTGCCCTTTATAAAATCATCTTTCCAAATCGCTAAGCTTTTACACACTCACTTTTTTTCTTGAGCAACTAGTTTCCATCACTACGAGATGGGAAGTTCAACATTGCTCAAAGCCCAGAACACAGTGTCTTCTTGAACACAGCTTTTCTCCAATGCCCCCCTGAGCCTTGGGGCTAAAATCTCTGTGACTTACAGTTGGGATGCTACTCGTGATGCTCTGCAGGGCAGTTAGCCTTTGTCCCTATCTGTTCATTTGTAGAACAAGCTGCTATAAATGGCTCTTAGGGTGATGGTGCCTCGTCTCGGCAATAATATTATCATTAATACAAATTAGCACAGAATGAAATCTACATATAATTATATAATTATAAGGAAATCACAATTATAAAATCTATTGATTATTAGGGAGTCACTGCTCCTTTTTCTGTGTTCTTAAAGGGAAATGCACACATATTGATTATAACACTTGAGAAATTTTAGCTGAATTCTTTCCTTAGATAAATTTCTCTCTTGCTAGACAATATGATAGGTAAAGGCAGCGGCTTTAGGCCCTTTCGTTTCTGTAGAATTCCTGGCATATCCCAGGCTATCAAAATGCAAAGATTCATGTAAATGGGGTAAGGAGGAAAAAAAAATTTCCACAGAAGAAGCTTACAAAGCCTGGCAACTTGCTGGAGGTGTGGAGCTAAGAAAGAGAGCTACTAAGTGAAGGCTGTGGGTGGAATTCTGATGAGTGTAAAATCTAGTACTAGAGACACAACAAGTAGCAGTCAGGTAAGATTACAGAATGCTTGCAAGAAGTTGTATGTCTTTAAAGATTTGTTTATTTATGCATACAAGAATTGGGGTGTAGACCAGAGGTGTAGGGGGTGAGAGGATTCACCAGAGATAGAGTGGGAAACAGAACAGGCAGATCCACTGAAATAGACTGCTGAGGGGAGCAGTGGGGAGACAGGAGAGATCTGCTGCACCATGTGGGTCAGCCCCCTGGCCAGGGATTGAACTTGTGCTCCAGTGGCTGCCGATAGCTTCACAGTGCAGAGACTCAACCCCTTGCGCCACCAGGGAGGCCCCATGCAAAGACATTTAGATACACTGATGTCAGGGCAACACAGGGGAGGTGAGGGCCAACAATTTATAAAACTGATGCTATGAAACTAGAGCTGAACAAAGAAATCAGAGAACAACACAGAACTAGGTTTTTTGGGCCATACTGAGACTTGAACTACACACCACCCATATAAACTCACAGAAGGTCTACAAGGACAAATTTCAAATTTGCGGGTTGTTGTCTCTATCAACTGATATTTTGTGTACACTCAGAAAAACACTTCCCAATGTGTGAAGAGGTATCCTGAAAGGGGGCACACAGGAACAGGCTTGGAAGCGGGTTTGGCTTGAGGTAATTGGATTTACTCCATAAAATCATGTTACCATGTGAACCTCGTCAAAATGCTGAGATTCTCTGAATCACATTTTATTATCCCAATCTCTAGGAAAATTACAGAGCATTGCTGGGGGTGGGAGTGACAGGGAAGACAGAGCCAGCTGGCTATTGCATGTACAGAAAAGTGCTTAGCTAGCCTTAGTAGCTCACACACGTCAAGATTATTCAGGAGCCTCTCTGGTGGAATAGCAGTTAGTCTCGCACTATCACGTTATCACCATTTACTGCAGCATGAGTTCAATCCTCAGCCAGGGAGCTGACCCTCACAGCACAGCAGACCTCTCCTGTCTTGCCGGCTGCTCCCCTCAGCAGTGTATTTCAGTAGATACACCTCTCTGCTTCCCACTCTGTCTCTGCTGAAGTTCTCTCACCTGACACCTTCCAGCCTACACCCCAGTTCTTGTATGCATAAATAAATAAAAATAAAACTTTCAAATAAAAAAAGAATCATTTATTCAGGGCAGTGCCAAACACATTATAGTTCTTAGAAATAAAAGATAAAAAAAATAGAATGTGACTGCTCTCAAGAAACTCAGATTAAGAAAGAAAACAGGCAGGTAAGGTGATTATTATACTTCTGAACTCGTAAAAATATCAGTAAGAAAATAAGCAAAGTCTTAAAATAAAAAAGGAGGAAAGACTTCTTTTTGTTATTGCTGTGGTATTGGGAATGATAGTTAACTTCAAATTTAAAAAAAAAAAACTTGTGTCAATTTCTTAGTTTATGTATAAATGGAGTTATGCATTTATACATACATATTGAGTTATGCATTTATACATCCATACTGTATGCATATACGTACATTTCTCCTTCTCGAGCCTTTGTACATGCATGCAGCCCTGCCTGGAACAGTTACATGTTGTTCTTCCCTTGTTTGATCCACCTAATCATCCTTTAGAACAGAATTTGAATATTCTTACATTCTGAATTTTTTTCTGTAATATCCTAATGCTGGAGTGGGCCGCTTTCCTCTCATTCCTGTGGTATGATATTTAGCTGACCTACTGGGTTGTCATTTCTCCCTTACTTTATGACATGTCCATCCCACAGAGCTTAAAATCTGATATTGAATAATTCATAATTTGCCCCTAGTGCCTAATACAGTGCCTGGCTATGGTCACTAAAACATCAATAAAAATGCCCCTAATTGATTAGCAAATCAGTATTATACTTATTGACATTTAGGTTTGCAGGCACATAACCCATTTAAGAAGCATGTGATGTCTTTCTTAGCATATATGAAATGTCATCTCCTCTGGTAAATTAAGACCACGATGTACTTATTCCCTGGCCTCCAAAGATAAGGTGAAATATTGTTTGTGATCCAAATATCTTTACTGAGATAAAGGTAATAACAATGGTATAACAATTTGTTAATTGAGGTACTACAGATTTTAAAGGGAAGATAGTCACAGAAAGACTTTATTTAATCTAAAGTATAGTCTCCATTTCAGCCGATGGACTTAAAAACTCTAATTCTTTCAATACTGGGTTCAGATATATATGTGTGCTCCATGATTAGTCAATAAAACATGAATGCCAACCAGAAAACGGTCATTTGCTAAACACAATCCCAAGCCTTCATGTCAACAACTGCACTATTCATTTATTGAAGCATATCAAAAATGTAATTCTATTTCTTTTAATCAAACTGATTACAATACAGTAAGGAAGATCAGGTAAATCAGAAACACTGTGGGAAGGGAGGAGGGACAGGGTTGAGGGCAGAAAGAGCACAAGGGACTGAGGTGATGGTGCACAGGTGAAATGGTGGTGGGAACTCCATGGAGACCACAGTTGATGTCAAATATATATATATAAACAAAGAAAAAGAGGAAAGAAATAAAAAGAACAAAGAGCAAACACAAATCCATGTTGACGTGCAAGTAAAAATAAAATAATGAGACTCAACGTGACATACCATTGAACTGGTCTTAGGAAAGCTGTCAGGGATGGTTTGGTAAGAACGGGAAGTCACTTCTAGAAAAGAGACCAGCACAGGAAGACTCAAGACACAAGTATATAAAGGAAACATCACTGAGGGTGATAGAAAGTAGAATTTTGCTCCATTTAACAATCAGAAGGAAAGACAAAGGGCTGTGTTAGGATCCCCAAACACTTGAATGAGACGACTGCAGAGTTCTCAGTTAATCTCAGCCACAATAAGAAATAAGATGATCATGTAATTAAATAAGGATCATGTAACCAGGTAAGAGTAAACAAAGGGTTCAGGAACCTGTGCACCCCTACAGCACACGGAACTACTTCAGAAGGGCACACTTTGTTATTGTTCCTCTTCTCCAGTTGTCTGGAAATGTACATTCATCAATGAAAAGTCAGTGTCACTACATAGACTCAAGTCTTAGCTTAGACAAACTTACTGTCTGTAATAAGGGGCAACCATCAGGACTTCTAACAACTAAAGTCAGTAATGAAAAAATTATAACTAAAGTTAGAGTTTAGTTAAATAACTAAAAAGTTATTTTTGATAATTATGAAGGTTTTCAGTGGAAAACTTCATAGAAAAGACACCTATACTAATCAAGCATTCAATAATAACAATTTTAAAAAACACAACACAACAAATATGAAAAGAGAAAGAAAGACAAACCAGAGGTATTTTGTGGGGGCAGGGGTGGGTGGGAGGAAGAAGGGCTGGGATGAGGTCAGGAAGAGCACAAGGGACTGAGATGAGGGTGCACTGATGAAATGGTGGTGGGATTTCCATGGGGACTACAAATAATGTCAATTATATATAAATATAGAAAAAAATAAATTAAAAAAATCATCATAAATATAATTGGTAAAATATTAAATCTTGACAAATTATGACCCCCAAAGAGAAAATTTTTATAAAGTACATTTTAACACTTTACCAAAACATAATTTTTATACCAGTAAGTTTACCAATTTAAACTACACAATTCAATGGCTCCAGCTTATTTATGGAATTGTGCAACAATGATCATAATCTAATTTCAGAACAATTTCACCCCCCCAAAATAAACCTTCTACTAATTAACAGTCATTTACCTCCCTCCTTTGTTGTATCACTTTATTTTTTTATTACCAAAGAATGTTCCAGTGAATAAATCTACTACATATTGTTGATCTATCCTTAGTTGATAGGTGCAATGAACTTTGTAAAGCAGTTTCAAAGCCGATAACTACCTGTGTTGGAAACTAAAGTATTTAGTCTAATCTTTGGGTCATTCATGGAATTTCTGGACCTGCTTTTACATTTTTTAGTATCACAGGTGTCCAACAGTTAGAGGACGGTCAACAGAGCGTGGCTACTGCTTTAGACCATTTGATCCTTTCAGATATCACCCTCTCTCTGCAGCCCTTGTTCGTTTTAGGTTCAACTCTGCAATTATAGCATTCTTGCCCAGATTTAATTTCCATGTACTGACACAGTTCTACAATGCATATTAAAGTCTCTTGATAATGTTCAAAAAAATGTAGACTATAGATATAGCTCTTACATATTTTGAGCTTGGGATAAGGCAGTTTTCAAATTTGGGAATGATGTAGTTTTCAATCATAGTTTCTTCTCCAATGAAGTACACCCAAAGTGGTAAGAGTGAAAAATTGATAAACTGCATATATGTATACTATATATACATATGTGCATGTGTGTGTTTGTGTATATCCTAAATGTACACGTGTGACAGAGAAAAAGAGAAGGAAACAAAAAGAGATAAAGACAGAGGGAAGGGGGATGACAGAGAAAGAGAGAGACTTGTGATATGCAAATGTCGCTATATACAGATATATGTAGATATATATATAATAGTTACATAGATAGCTTATTTATACTGAAACTTAGGCAGTAAAACTGTAAACTACAATCCAAGAAAGATTTTTTTAATTAAAAATATCCGAATGACTTTCAATTTAAAACAGTGCTATATTGAGTACTTCCTATAGTAATTTTAAAAGACTCACTTGAAGCAGTCTCTGGAATCTTCTCCAGCAAAAAAAACGATAAGAAGAAAATAACTGTCAAATATGTTTGTCCTAAGCACTCTTTATAGACTCTCCTCTCCTCCTATGTATTTCTAAAAATAAAATAAAGGCAACTTTCATGAGTATGCTTTTTAAAATCAGCCTATCTTTGTTTTCCAACTATAAAGCTTTTTAAAAGGTAGAAGGGAATGGAATAGAATGGTGCTGAAATACTGCATCAACTCTTAACAAAGAGTCAGTGCTGCAATGCTACTATTTTATTGCACACAACGTATGGTTTCCAGTTGAGTATCCCATTAACCTCAGAGTGTAATGATATCATTTTAATTATATAAATTGAAACAGCAATGTATAATACCTATATCATGTAAAAATGGATTTGCTTTATGTGAAAGTGTCTAAACTATCTTTCACTCTGAAGCAATAAATTTGCTTTAGATGGCAAACCTGCCTGTAAATTTAATTACTGGTAATTTTATTTTCCTCCATGGTTTAACCTCTCTAAGAGTCTGACCAAGAATATCATAAATCTGTACTTCCATAGACTACTCTGAAAACTACTGAGTCATGATAAATGAGTATTTGCCCAGATTTTAACTCAGAAAAGCAAATAAACCTTAATGTGAGTTGGAATAATTGTGCCAACCTATAAAGTCACTACTGCTTAAATTCCTAGTTTGTTAAAGTGTACTTTAATTAATGAAACTCTTTTTGTTAAACTATATAATCAAAAGAACACATTTCATGGAAAAGAATTATTTTCATGTATCCAGTAATCCAAAAACTGTATGAGATTATGGGGGGGAAATTCACATAAGAGAGAGGTTTGTGTACATTCAAGGGAGACTAATTCATATGCAGTAGAATTTTGTACTACACAGACTGAATTATTTGGAATTGTAAGAGTAGCTCAAGGGTCACATTGCAAGGAAATCATGAAAGAACTGGGGAGCAGCTGGGAGGCCCAGAATTGCTCTTCATCAATGCTTCCTGTCCTGCCTTAGCATTCCCTACAGAGGAGTGATTTCTAAAGGGGACAGAAAGGAAGTATGGTTACCGAGAGTGCAAGTCACTGCATCTCAATGTTAATGCAACACGACATGCACCAGGTGAGAACAATCCTGGGTCTTCCTGAGAGCAGCGAGGCGGGTATCGGATGCTCGAGGGTCGGGCCACGCAATCCAGCCTGTTGAGACCAACATCTGGGTTCTGACACCAACTGACTTGGTTACTTGCACAAGTCATCCCAAACCTGAACCTTGCCCCCTTCATCTGTAAAATGGGGAAGATGAGGTGATTGCTTGCAAGAGCTGAGATAAAGTTGTGCACGCTTAGCAGAACCTGCAGCAAAGAGCAAGCACCCGACAAACACGGACCCACCAGCTGTGTGCAGGGCTGTGTGCTTCTGTCTATTCCCACCACTTTAACGTGGACTTCTTGAGGGTTTGGTCTCTGCCTTCATCAAACAAGAGTTTGATCCTAGATGTGCCGCTTGTTATCTTTATGACCTTGAACTAATTTTTATTTCTTTAACTTCTCTAGCCTTCAATTTCCTATTCTTTAAGACTAATATTTAGAACACGTTTCATAGGGTTGTCGGGTGATTATATGAAATATTTAGCACAGGCTCTCATACATACTAATAATGCTCCATAAATGTTACATACTGTCATCGCAATGTGGAAAATTATAGCCAACCGTCAGGATTCTGGAAGAGGTACTATAATTCAGGTAACATTTTCACACGACAATTATATCTATCAAGGTAGAATAAAACAGAAAAAAAGGTTTTTTCACACTTAAACACAGTATCTGTGAATTATATTGCTGTCATTATCAATAAATACTTAAAACAATCCCAGTAAGCACTGAGTTATTTTAAGATACATTTTAAATTCAGGAAATTTAAATTCATCATATACAGTGTCTGAATTACAAAGGATAAGAGGTTCATAACCCATATCCGAGCATGTCATAATAGTCTGAATGTAAAAAGCCATTTTATAATTTTTGAAAGGCAATCTTAAGCTAATGTTTCCCCTTAATGCACAAACCACCCTTGATTATGCAGCTCACAGACATTTTGAGGGAGATCCAAAGTCACAATTTCAAGATAGCAAGATTTCTGAACTATTTCTAGAAGAGTATGAACCACAGATGTACAACCTGAAAAGGAACTTCTGGATCTGAAGATGGGTATCTACCCTATGTGAACCTTCATGGATAGAGAGAGTGGGGGTGACCCCAGGGTCCCTGCACTCCCGACCCACTGTCTGCCCCCAGAGCAGCCTTCCTCCAGGCAGGGAAGGGGGTTGCATCTCATCGACATGGCATGCCTGCCTGAGGTTAGCACACAGAAATGAGAGCAGAAACCTGCCCACACACAGAGAGGGTATCAAAGGTGTGGCCACGAGAAAAATGGCTGCTATAACAAAGGGAGAAAAGAAGAGAGTAGACAGAGCATGGGCAAGACAGGGGCGGAATGAACAAGAGAGGAAAAGCCTAGGAGGAAAAAGGTATGGTACAGTCAGGCAAAGCAAACAAGACAATAGTCACTGTCCAATAGAAGAATCAGTGTTGAATCCATGCATTTCTTTCCCATATTTAGCAGACATGAGTCTCTACGTTGAGACATCGCTCTATGGTTTGCCACGTCTTACAGATTTAACATCCACGCTAAGAAATAAGCAGTATTTTCTCCAACACAGAGGAGGGTAAAATGATTTTTCTCCAACACTGAAAAAGGTAAAATGATTTAACTGATATTGACATTTCACGAGTATTGGGAATATAGAAATAAACAGGACACTGCCTGGTTCCAGCAAGCTAAACTGAAAATTACTGGAACTGTATTTGTTCTGAGTTTGCAAGGGTGCAGGGGTCTGCATGAGAGAGAAAACACATCCATAATAATGGTGTATATATTTAAGACACCTCCATATCCACTCACTTCCTAACATTTCTTTATTTAGTGATACAAGAGGTTCTGCAATTAGAACGTCTCATCAGTTCTATTTGGACCACGTGAGATGACACAACTTCAATGAGACACAACTGGCTTGAAATTTTCTTTTTTTTTTTTTTAAAGATTTATTTATTTATGCACACAAGAACTGGCGTACAGGCCAGAGGTGTAGGGTGTGGTGAGAGGATTCATCAGAGACAGAATGGGGAGCAGAACAGGCAGATGGACTGAAACACACTGCTGAGGGGAGCAGCGGGCGAGGCAGGAGAGGTCTGCTGTGCCATGTGGAACACTTCCTTGGCCGGCAGCAGGGATCGAACTCGTGCTGCAGTGACTGCGGTTTGCTTCATAGTGAGTGCGTTGCTTAACCCACTGCGCCACCAGAGAGGCCCTGGCTTGAAATTTTCTAACATGACTCAAAGGCTTAGGATTTGACAAGCTGTCCTGGGGTGGTAATTCACTTGAATGAAACTTTCAAAAACGTCTGTCAGAGCAGTTCACAGTTTAAATTGATGGAGAGTGGAGCCTGGGTACCAAACAGCCCTTCCACTGGCTTCAAATTCTACTTGGATGCCCAGATACATCCAGACACAATTTTGCTGTGAAGGTCCATCCATTGGTCACCATGTCAATTCTGCCTCGTGACCGCTCCAAAAGGGCACGTATAAAATACTGCATCAAATGATATATGCACGAACTACATCGTGACTTAGTTATAAGACAGAGAAAATGAACCCCAGAAGGGGCAGGGCTCACATTTCAGCCTGTATCTCAGGCTGAGTATACTTTTGTGAAAAATGTTCATTAGTAACATTATTTCTACATACATCTGTCCTTGTGTTATCAGTAGAAAACTAAGTGACAAAGTATAAATAGTTCTTTTTTTAACATCTTGGAAACTTTTATACATCTTAAAATTGAAACTTCTTCCCCAACTATTGGTATTTCCATTCACTGAGTTTGCAAGGAACAAAGGGGCCAACTGCAAAGAGGCAGTGTCTGCACTGACTGACTGAGACTGACCGAAGTCTGGGGTTGATTCCCAGGAAATGATAACCTTCACCTTGAGGGGGAAATGGAGAGATTTTATTTACCCCTCACCAGGAAAGTCCTAAGATTCATATCACAAGGTGGAACTGAGACACAGTGGCTGACAGTGGATGGACTTCAGGAGAGGTGATGGAGGAGCAGATGTCTGCAGAGATAGCAGCGAAGCTAGAACTGTGGGGGCACCTGAAATCCTGTCCCTGACGAGATCTAAGAAGTCACTGGTAAGACTGAAGAGAAACAGTGGTATGAAAGTTAAGTCTCAGCACTGTGAAGCATCCACAGCCACTGCAGCACGAGTTCGATCCCCAGCCAGGGAGGGGACCCACATGGTACTGCAGACCTCTCCTGTCTCTCCCGCTGCTCCCCTCAGCAGTGTGTTTCAGTAGATCTGCCTGTTCTGCTCCCCACTCTGTCTCTGGTGAATCCTCTCACCCCCACATCTCTGGCCTGTACCCCAGTTCTTGTATGCATAAATAATCTTTATTAAAAAGACTAAAGAGAAATAAAATCCTTACATGGGAGTTAAAAAATAGGTGTAGGGACACCCCCCCAAACTAGTACACTTTTTAACTGATTTGATTTTTACTGAGGTCATGTTGGTTGACAGCACTGTATCTGACTTCTATGCCCTCAGCACCAAGGCACCCATCACCCACCACCATATTTCATTTGGGTTCCCTCCAACCGCTGCTCTTACTCTCCCCTCCCCTTCTGACAGCCGCAGCTAGGCAGTCCCATTTCTGAGGTTTGTTTTGGTTTAGTTCTGTTCATTGCCTTGTTTTGTTTCTTTAGATTTCCAGTGAGGTAATCCAGGGTTTCGCTCTCTCCTTCTGACTTATCTGCCAGCTATAATGTTCAAGTTCTTGGCTGGATTTGAATAGTCACTTATTTTGTATGGATAGATTATGCTGAGACAAATAGTGGGGTTTTTGTGTTTCTTATTCTTTAGTTACTCAAGAGCCCTTCCTTCCAAACATGAATTCAGATGCTCTGACTAGATCACAAATTTTGAAATACACAGCACAGCTGACACTGTGTGAAAGGAAGGGGTCATCACAGAGTAACTCTGTGGCTTTTCCACATACACTTAAGGAACAGATAATAATCATGGTCCAAGTCTATAATATTTTGACACAAGAGGTAAGTTTGCTAACATTAGGAAAAAGTAAAATAAATTCTATTTGTATTATTTGCATAATTAATAAAATTAGTATACCCCAGTTGGATCCAGTTACCCTAAATCAGGAACAGAAGAAGAAGTAGTTTCCTGTACAATCTTTGAAGAGAGCATATGGTCTCTATCTAGATGGAGTCACTCACTTGTTACCTGAGAGAGGGGGGTGGCTATGGGGAAAATGCGAAAGATATTTTCAGGTTCTTGCACCAGTGGTTATCATTCGCTCTTCCTGATACTGGTGTGATGTAGCACCAGACACCCAGGTAGAACACAATCAAAATATAAATGATTAAAATGTAACTTACAACATAAAAATCCAACATAAAATTAATTTGGGATGTTCTGTTTTTAATGACCATACAGCTTGGTCAGTTTGATGTGATTTCATAATTATTCTTATAGCATCACTAGAGAGACATTTATTTTCTGTATACAGAAAATAAAGTGGGTGTGGTTCTCCAATAGACTTCCAGGGAGAAAAGAAGTAGCTTGAACAAGGATGAGTCAATTTCCCAAATTTCCCAACTTTGATTAAGCTCAGACTTTAGCCAAGGTACCTTTTCTTTACTCAAGAAACTAAAGTTGATGACACTGAAAAAATAGTTCTAGGTTCTCAGCTACTCTCTTTCTGCAGGTAAGACACGTCCAATCATATTTTGGGGGATGCAAACAAAAGTGAACTGTCAATCCAGAAATACATAGGTTCCAAAATCTACTGTAGATTATTAAGCAGCAGTTATAAATACAGCTTTCGTAGTTTTATTTTTAATTTAAATACTCTAGTGTTTATGCCTATTGTCTTTTCCCTACAATGTGCCTATCTTTTACATATCACCTATTAATTCATTAATAATCTAGTTAATAAACTATCAATATCCTTCCTTTTTAAGCAAATCATTTAAAAGATATGTTTTCTCTGTTAAATTGGGGAGCAAGGAAAAAGAATGAAACATACACATTGTTGCTACTTTTTAAATACTCTCAATGAATCAACAATTCCCTATGGACGAAATTGCCCACTTAAATAAAAATAATCTTTTAAACTAAATTTTCAAATAGACCTACCTAGATTTCTTTCAAACCCTAGGCATATAGTATATGTTCATAGTTGCTACTAATAACAATTAAAAACAAAGTAATTTTCAATGAATACGTACAATGAATAAGTATATGAAACAATGAATCTTCATTGATAAGCAATGAATCTTCACAATTCAACATATAAACTGAAACTGAAAATCCTTCTAGGAATCTTATTTTTGAAGGGAGAGTAATTCTTACCTTAAACAATGGCCACTGAATCATATATGTGTAACTTTTACATAAACAGTCAGGATAACTGATCAAATTAAACTAGAGTGCATTAATAACACATCAGAATTAATATACATTTTGGAAAGATTATAAAACAGGAAGTTTTCTCAAATCTTTCTTAAGTCTTTGTACTCAGAAACACAATGAGCAGCAACGCTAAGCAGATGAACACAGACTGACCTATGTCTCTCTTTGCTCCCAATGTATAGACACAGGCTTGGTAAATTCCCACCCTTAAAATGTGTTTCCTTTGGATCAATCATTTCTTTTTCTTCATCTTATCTTTCTTAACATCTTCCCAATGAGGGGGCTTTGCAGATTCTCTACCACCACCTCCCATTCCCTTTTCATCAAATACCCAATATGGAAGTGGCTGAAAAATTCCAATGATTCTTAACTGATTGCTTTGTGAATTAATTGCTTCTGAATTCACTTCCTGCTTTGTTTAATCAGTATGTGTGTGAGAGAAAGAGAAATTGGGTGATTGAGAGCAAGAGTTACATTCTCTTTTAGGTCTTTAAGAGCTAGGCGTCTTTTTTTTTTTTTTTAAGATTTATTTATGCACACAAGCACTGGGGTACAGGCCAGAAGTGTGGGGGGGTGAGAAGATTCACCACAGAGAGCTGGGAGCAGAACAGGCAGATCAACGGAAGTACACTGCTGAGGGGAGCAGCGGGCACAGCAGGAGAGGTCTGCTGCACCATGTGGGTCCCCCACCTGGCCGGCAGCAGCAGCAGGGATCGAACTCGTGCTGCAGTGACTGCGGTTTGCTTCATAGTGCGTTGCTTAACCCACTGCGCCACCAGGGAGGCCCAGAGCTAGGCGTCTTAATGCACGGTCCTAGGATGTCAGAACTATAGGGCTGGTATGTGACTAACAGAAAGATGTCGGTCGCTCCAAGAGATGCCTTCCAGAGAACAGCCTCCCCATCTGCAAGTCACTTTCTTAAGCAAGGACCCTCCAAGGCCACCTCTGGTTATGTCCTGCTCACAGTCACCCTCTATCACCCATACCTTGGCTCGAGCCTTTGTTTTTCTCCTGCCTTTGTCCTGGAAAATATGCATAGAAACTAACAATACCTCAGAATGTACAGAAGATACTTTCATCTATGTTCTCTTACTTGATAAAGAAGAGCTGGTTGTATACTGCGAACATCGTTTTAATGGCGTCACCTATTCACTCTGTATATACAGTTCATATGAAAAACAGATCTTGATTTAGGATTGTAATATTTTGCATGTAAAATTTAATTATCTGAACAGATAAACTGGCAGAGGGGTCTTTTTGATGTAGCTATTCATGTAAAATAATGCAGTTTCTTTTATCTGTTCTTAATTTACCAATTTGGAATTGTAAAGTTCCCACTCTCAAAAGCTGCCTGATTCATTTCTGGTAGAAAAGAAATATTCAGGTAGCCCGTCTTGCACACTGAATTTGCCTTGTCTTGCCTCTAGTCTGGCTGGAAATCCTGGATACAATTTCAGACACTTTCTCCAAACTTCCCTCCCTGCTGCTGACTCGCTCTTTCTGCAGAACCCACCCCTTGAAAGCATCCCTTCCTCAGAGTCACTCCCCATTCCAGGAGGAAGTGGTGTCCGAGGCTGATGGGAACCAGGTGCCATTGCACTGAGTGGATTCCTTCCTTATTGCAAAGCAGACAATCTAAGCTACCAGATTAAAAACAAAGCAAGCAGCAGAACTAAGCTCATGGCTGAGTTCTGCTGTTCTTGGGCTTCCCCCCCAACCACGGGCCTCCAGAGACGTCTGCCTTAAGTGGGCAAACCACTGAGAAAATTCCCATCTGACAACTGCTGCGAAGAAGGGTCAAAGGAATTAACCCGCAGTTAAGGAGGCAAGGGTTTGCTTAAGTACTTGAGGCACAAAGGCAGTTGTGCACACAGACTGCAGCAGCTGGTTTCTGTCTCTGATGGAGAAGGAGCAAGAGAGTGATGACTTTTAGACAAGAAGGGAAAAGCCTCGATGGCACAGATGAAACATCCATTAAGGGAAGGGGCTCTGTATTCTCTGCCTCGTTCAGGTCACGCCACAGCCTAGGGCGGGTCTAGAGGAAACCAGGCTTTGGGAGCTGTTTCATCTGTCCAAGGTTGCAAAACTAATAGGAGTAAAACTTGCATTTGAGTCTAATGTTAGAGAACTGAAAGTTCTTTCCAGCGATTCTTCTGTTTTATGAGGAAAAGGGAGACTTAGAAACCTTGGAAACTCTTACGAAACCCATAGACCTGCTCCTGGAAAAATACACACGGACATACCCACAAAGTCACATTCATGTTTTTAGCTGGGGCGTGAAGTCCAGACCCTAATAAATCCCCTGCAAATAAAATGCACTGTAGTTAATGGGATAACAGCAGAAACTGGCTGGGTGACAGGGTGGAAATAACAACCTGGAGAAGAAATGGCAGTGTGCGAGGGAGGAGAGATGGCACCTGTCTCTTTCGGTCTTTTGATCCTAGGTCAATCCTCTTCCACATATTCTAGAACGGACATCCTTACAACCCTTACTTGAGGAAAATACGATGAATCTTAAAACACTGGAGCCGAGGATCATGGATGCTTTGGTGGTGGGTGTGGTGAGGTAACATATATCAGAAGTGTGAGCTTAAGCCTCTAATCACATACAGTGTTTTCAACCAATGTTAAGTCAGTAAAAAACAAAATAAGTATCACAAATCTAAATAAATGAAAAAACACCTTTTTAAAATGGATTCAAGTGAGTCCTAAAAGCAAGTAGTGAGATGTTGAAAATGCCAAATAAGTAAGATGTTGAAAATAAAAGGAAAAGACAGAATAAATATAATAAGATGTTCAGATAAGAAATAACTCCCTTTAAGGTAACACAGTCATATAGAAACAAGATTCTGGAAAGTATTCATCAAGCCCACTGAATTGCTAAAGCAGAAACCGATTTACCATTTTACTAGCAGATAATCTAGTAACAGGGTTGGGCACAGAGTTCTTGCACTAATGGCAGGAGAGGGGCGAGGACGGTGGAGGAGCAGACGTGATCGTTAGCAGGCTGGGCCTAGGGTGTTGCCAGCACCGCTGAATCACCCCACTGTAGCTCCCTCTCACGCCCTAGGTAGGCAGAGGACACTTGCTAATTTTGTCCAAGTAACACGGCTGATGCGCTGCAAATACAAAGAGAGACCATGTCGGGTAGCTGGGCAGAACACAGTGACGTCTCAGAGGCTGTGACCCAGACAGCAGTGGGAAGCAAGTGCGGAAACGCTGGCCTTGCACCATCAGAAGGAGCTTCATGAAGAACGTGGGCCTGACACGCTAGTGATATTTAAATGCAAGGAGGGAAGAGACGGAATGAGAAACTGGCAAGCCTACTTGAAAGAACTTTTCTCTTAAAAATGAAATTAAAAAACAAGTACACTGTTATTAAAAAAGTGATATCACTTCTACTGTCTGGGGATACTATTACTGTATACTGATAATTCAAATCTATCCAACCATCCATCTATCCATCTATCTAACCATCTGTCCCCCCCCCCCCCCCCCCCCCCCCCCCCCCCCCCCCCCCCCCCCCCCCCCCCNCCTCCCTCCCTCCCTCCCTCCCTCCTTCCCTCCCTCCCTCCCTCCCTCACTCCTTTCCTTTCTTCCTATACTGCAATGTGAACCTAATGTTATCCACTTACAGCTGTGAAGCCTCCTCATTCACAGTTTATGCCAGGACTCTAACATAGCTGGAGTAGGGCAGCTGGGCACAAGAAATTATACCAACTGAGGCAGCTATGGCAAAACCTTACAGAGTTAGGTTTAAACACCAAGTAAGCTGACCCCCCACCCCCACCACCATCCTATACACACCAAAGAAGTTTTAGGGAAAGCAAGGAGTACATAACTAAACTCAGATAACAGCACAACTGGGTACTGAAGGTGTTCTCTCCCTGTGGGGCCTTCCATGGCCCTCCTACTTGAGCCAATCTTGTCCTTTCCCCTTCCCTGCAAAGGCCCTGTAGCCATGATTGGTTCACTAAATCATTCTCTACAAATTCTGTTTGATGCTTACAGTTCTGAATCTAGGAAAGTAAGTCTGTCTTCTGATTCACTGAGAAAATAGAAGCACTTGGTTGTATCTTCCATTCCTTCTCTTTCCATGTTGACAAATATGTCTCTACCCAAGTAGCCCAGGTTTATTTCTTTTCATCTTGGAGAATAACATCTTGTGCCCGTATTAATTAACATTGACCCGTTCTGGCAGGTGTGAACTAGTGTTCCTTTTGTCCTTTATATGCAAATGATGTTATCACTGCCAAACTAACACTTCCGTCTCCTGTGTCTTCCATGAATGTCTGTCTGTTCTTGTCTCCTGGCTCTGTTCTCAACACACTGGATGAACTATCATTACCCCCATTTTCTTCCTCTTCTGCAGGAAAACCACTCTGTAATGTCACTCCATGGGGTTTCTTCACTATCTTATTGTTTTCAAGACTCCTATTAGTCTCAATTATTCCAGGATAAGTTTTGAACATATATTTCCTGCACCAAATACTGACTAGCATATATTAAATGTCCAGCACACACTTACTTATCATGGTCAGTAAGTCAGTTGTGCTCCAGTTAAGTCACATTTTTAGTTTGTATGTTTAGTTTGTCTGCTATTCTCCCCCAATAACTGGCCATGATACTTTAACCATGGTTCAATAATGTGTGATGAATGAATGAATGACAGATGCACTCCATCGCCTTGAGCTAAAAGGCATCTGCTTGGCTGAAATGCATTTAAACTTTATGAGAAAATGTATCATTTCCATGTCTTGTCCCCTAAAGCACCTACCTCTTGAATCTTTAGTTTCCAAGACTCTGTCCCAGAGAAATATTTTAGGTCTTTTCCAAGAAGGCAGCTCTCTCTCATGTGAAAAGAAATTAAACCCAATCTGGTTTTGCCTGCACACAGTAAAATGGAAGTCAAAATTTCCGCGGCCCTTTTAAAAAGACCAAAGTGAATCTTCTGTGTCGTACTCAATATTTCATCTTTTAATAAAAGACTTTCTAATCATCAAAGCTATGTGCACACACACAAATAATGTGAACAGTATACGCTGAAAATGTCACTGCATTCCCTGATATATTTCTATAAAGAACTTAGAGAGTTCCCAGGCATGAGATGACCTATGGGAAACCAAATTCTATTCAATTCCAAGATTCACATTTGTGAGACTTATTCAAGTAACTTCTGAACAAATAGAGCAAGGAAAATCAGACTTTCTCTATTTCACTAAGTTATTAGTAAAATTTTCACTTTCATTTACTTTCCTGGGCTCTTTCTCTCATGTGAATAGGCACAGTCTATAATATGTCTAAACATTGCCTAGAAGTATATTAAGGACACATGAAACTTAAGCATCATTTCAGTAGAAGGAACAATTCCATGGACATAGCTCACTATCAGGCAAGGCCTCCTAAATCTTTTCTCTTCCCACTTAAGAGAAACTTCACACTGAATATGAGAAGTCTGCTTTGAGTCCCTGTCCATGTCTCTGACCTAGTACCATTTCAAACACAAGCAAAGTCATCTCATTCCTATAATACAGAACTTCCAAAGTCTGCAAGGTGTGAATTTGCTCCTTCCCCAGTTTCACACGGTTAGCCAATCCGTGCTCCACACCCTTCATGAAACTGGTCCTCATGAAAGAGCACCCCCCAATTTGGCTAGATGCCTTTGTACATACCACCCTGTCTAGCTACCCTGTCCCCACACACACCTGCTTTCATTGACAAGGATCACGAGCTCATTAAAACCCCATGCTTTCCCAGCCATTTCCCCACCCACCCACCCCTATAATAGCTATGTTTTTCTTCCTTTATTCTAGCATAGCAACTTAGGCATATCTTGACTGAATCATTTCCTTGGCTGTAATGTCGTTATATTCTTGTTTCATTGAACTGATTTAGAAAAATATGAATTGGGTTCTCAGACTAGGCTAAACGATGCCCAGGACATAATAGTTACATAGGAAAATATTTTTCTCAATTAAAGTAATTTATGGTCTTGATAGAGTGGAAATAAAATAGTTAAAATGTAAAGTTCTAGGTTGTTTTACAGTAGATGGAATGTTTGATAATCTACAAGGGAATTATCACAGCCAGTGACTCGTGAACAGAAAGGATAAACTTTAAAAAAAGTTCTGTTATGCAGCTTGGAAATCACTCTCCTCTAAGCAATTCTCAAGGGTTATGTAACATCATTAACTCAGAAAGAGAGACTACTCACTATGAGTGTGTGCAGATTCTACATGAGTGTGTGTTTTGTGAGTGTGTGTGTCTGTATGTGTGTGGAAGGGAGAGGAAGGGAGAAAGAAACTGTGTGTTTAGATGGGGGCATAGGAGCGTTCGATACCACTACAGCTATTATTTTACAGCAAAAATATATTGCGAGCAAGGAAATCAACGTGGACATACCGTTGGCTGTATTAAAATTGCATATTTGGCACAAATTTAAACCAAAGATTAAAAATGCCCTGCAAGAACTACAGAAAGCTGATTTAAAGAAGAGGCCGTCTGTGTGTGAGGGCACAAAATGTATCAGTAAAAACGTCATTAGTGAATGTCAGAAAATCCAGACTGTAAAAGAAGAGGATGTCTCTGAACCACGACAGTCACCCTCATTTTGCGATACCGCCCCGGGTAGTGAGTTGAAGGAGACTTCAAATATTCAATATTCATATTCATTTTAAACTATATTAAAATCATACTGTTGAGTAGTTAAAAGTCTGCTGCTTATAAAGATAATTGTTTTTTATATGGAAGCTTTACTCATTTTAATTATTCCTGCTGAGTCCTTGAGTATACAGTCTTGCTAATGTAAAATTAAATATTTTAATCAGGGTGGGGCACAATTTTAGTTGCAAGGAAAATCTGTGCTCAGATGTACAAAGAAACTACTATAATAAGTAAAGTTTGAGTTTTCTCTGAACATTCCAGCCCCTTCAATGGTGAATCTGCTAAAAATTAAGTCTACTCCCTCTGAAATGGTATCGTATAATTAAATGCATTTTAGTTGGAAATTTAAGAAATGAAACACTCTGAATATCAACTTACATCACACTTTACAACCAAACCCGATCTGTATCAAGCAAGAGGGCTACAAAAGAAACCACTAGAATTGAAAATCACTCAGTTTCTGTATCCTTCTGGGCAAATGGCAACTTCCATTGAGGATGTTTCTTAAACAGATGAGATCATTTTGGCAAATTTCGTGTAGTCTCCTTTTCTTCTTTGTGTTGCTTTCTCTCCCATATCTCAGTATTTTCTTAGGCTGTATGCATCGACTGAAGTTCACAACATACTATGCTATTTACAGACCTGCAGCATTCAACATCTGTAGAAAGGTTTCAGAAATTGATTTAAAGTCTGCAACATAAGCATATCCAATCCTAATGGCACACAAAACTATATATCTTCTTTGGGAGACTGACACATGGATCCCTCTCTGACTGGTGATAATGCATCCTTGCCAAGCCCAGATGTAGTTTCAACTCCAGGGAGATGCAGCCTAATGATGGATTGGTAGAACCCGAGCATGCTATAACATTTGTATTTGGAAACCCTACAGTGTAGTGCTTGACAATATATATTTTTTTTATTTCCCTAACCATGTTTCTTCAACTATATCAAGATGTTCTGCCAGGATGACAAGCATATGATTGAATTTAATGGTATATAAAGATATGGCAGACTGCTTTCCAAAGCAAAATTTCATAGTTGGAACTTTTATCAATTAATTGCACTTCTGGCAACCCCACTGAAAATTAAATTAAATGGTGGAACTATTTCATTAGAAAGCTTTGGCAAAATAAACCTAATGGATGGAAAGCTCGATGTAATTAAAAATGGCAGGTGAGTTGCTTACTGGGTACTTTTAAGTCACAAGCTTTTTATTTATGTCTTTTTTTTTTCTGTTATGTAGTGAGTGTCTCAAGAGTAGGGTCTGAATTCCATCTGTAGTGCATAGCAAAGTTCACGACATACCATAAGCATTTAATAAATATTGCTAAATTCATATATAGATTCAGATATTAGTATATTATGAGTTTTGGAATCCAAGTTAAATCAATGAGTTTTGGAACCCAAAGCTCCTCTATTAATGAAATTAGTGACTATGATGGGTTGAATTGTGTTTCCCTAGATTTATGTTGGAATCTTACACCCCAGGACCTCAAAATGAGACCTTATTTAGAGAAAGGGTCTAATCCAGTTAAAGTGAGGACATTAGGGTGGGTCCTAATACAACATAAGTGGGGTCCTTATAAAACAGGGGTGTTGAGGAAGAGAGATTTAAACAGGAATTTCTCACGTGAAGACGAGGACAGACGAGGTGTAGCCCAAGCAATGCCAAAGACTGTTAGCACCTGAAACTAGGGTGAGAGGCATGAAATTGATTCTCCATTCAGCCCTCAGAAAGAACTAAGCCTGACACCTTGATCTCAGACGTCCAGTCTCCAGGACCGTGATATAATAAATGTCTGTTGTTTAAGTCACTTAGTTTATTATGCTTTGCTGTAGAAGCACGAGTAAACGAATGCAATGGTGTAGAACAAGTCACTTAACCTCTATGAGCCTTATCTGTGGAGCAGAAATAGTGCCTCAGCACTGTGTTCAAAACATGGTAAGTACCCACTAAATTATAGTCTTGAAAATAATAAAGACAATAATAATTCACCTAACAAATATGTATTAAGTGCCTTTTATGAGCTGAGTGCTGCTTTGCTTTTTGGAGAGGTGATCATTAAGATGACTCAACCCCCACAGACTAACATTCTAGTGAGAGAAAGCAGACAACTGCAGTTAACAATAAAGGATGCTACATGGTTATAAGACATCTGTGGAGAAAAATAGAGCAGGGAAAGGTAATACAGAATAAGGTGTGGAAGGAGTCAAATTTTACATAGCCTTGTCTGCATTGATAAAATCTGAGAAAAAATTTAAATGTGAGAGGTAACAAGTCATGCAGTTAACTGGAGGAAGAACTTTCAAGACAGAAAGAACAGAAAGTGCAAAGGCCCTGAGGTAGAAATATCCCTGACATATTTCTGTGATGGTAAGATGGAAAGAGATGCTGAACAAAGGCATCATGATGATTGAGAGCTGGAGGAGGTAAGTCTATGAATTAGACGGAGATTATGGGAGTTCAGGTAAGGCAGCAGTGAGTCGTCTGATGGAGCCAAAAGGCTGTTTGAGGTCATGGCAAGGTTATGAATGCAAGAGCTGAGGACATGGACTAAATTCTACTTAACAGAATTATTCAGGCTACTCTTTGGATAATCATAGGAAAGGAGTAAAGTCAAGTGAGAGGTTATTTGGAGGGCCAATAAAGTGGAAACTTATTGCTGTTTGGAACAGGCAGTGGGGATGGTTAGAAGTAGGAAGATTCTGGATATATTTTGAAGGTCGAGCTAGTAGATCTACTTTAGGATTGCATATGAGGTACATGCTTTTATACAGGTACCCACAGATGTCTCTTGGCTTTTTAACTTGACATTCAGAAAATGCCTTTAATGAAAAAAGACAATAAATATGCACAAGCAGGTTTGGAAGGCAAGTTTGGAGTTCAGTTTTTCTTGTTAAGATAGAGATTCTGCTGGTTCAACTTCCATCTGGGGATGGAGGGTAGTAAGTAAGGCAAGAGTCTGGATTTTAGAGATCAGGACCTGGCTAGAGATTATAAATTTGGGACTCATTAGAGAATTCAAATGCAAGCAACTGTATGGGATCACCAAGGGAATGAAACAAAAATCTTACGTTTATTAAGTGCTGACTGCATTCCAGGCAATTTTCTAAATGTTTTACATATGTTATCACATTAATTCTTGTAGCTAACCCTAGAGTGATTCAATAGCTTGCGTTTTCCATTCTCTCTCATTTTTAAACGTTGCCTACTTGGAAAAAGAATGCCACTCTTTTTCATCAGTTTAAGTGTTACTGATCTTGGGCCAAAAGAGGACAAGAAAAATGGTTTACATCTAAAACGGGGGTCAGCGCACTTTCACGTAAAGGGCCGGAGAGGAAAGCACTTCAGGCTTTGTGGTTATGCTGGCTTGTTGCAACAATGTCGCCCTGGACTCTGAGGCTGAGAAACTTTCCACAGACTGCTTAAGTGGGCAGAGCTGTGTTCCAATTAAATTCAATGACAAAACCAGGAAAAGTGCAGGATTTGTCTTAAAGGCTGCAGTCTGCAGACGCCTGATCTAAATAAATGATTTGCATTAAGGTGATGCTGCATGTTCACAAAATCAAAGAGTCAGAATCAGAAAAGGAGGGTGACATTTTGCAATGAACAAACCACTCTCAATACCAAATTGGATGCTTTCAGATTTCACATCGCAGTGCTATTAAGGTTTAGAGAATCTTCAAATCCAGGAAATTTCATAAAAATATGACCTGATGGGCCCCTCCAGAGAACTCCAGATTTTTCATACAGAAGGGTTTCAGTAATAGAGAACTGCGGAAGGAAGGGGAATTGATGCAAAAGTTGAACCCTGCTTGCCCAGAAGTAATGCAGTTTTACTTAAAGAGTATGTTTACAGAGGTGGCGGAACACTGGGGAAATTAATGGACATTTTTGCAGAAGTTGAGTGTATTGCTTATTTGAGTGTATTGAGTACTGGAAAATTGTCCATAATGTGAAATCTCACAACATGAGGACTATTATGATTTGGATGATTACCATGAGCAAATAGTCTTGTTTGCTTGGACCCCGAGTTCAGCTTAGTGAGTTAAACTTTGCAAGAACCGTGGCACATGGCCTGGTATAAAACAGACACTCCACTGACGTAGGTTCATTCACTTACTCATTCCAAGCAAACTCTTTGCCTTGTTCAGCTCTCCCATCCACTCTAAAAATTATGATGAACTCTTCCTTGTTTTGGCAATTCTGTATCTACCATTTTTCCTTCTTCATCTACTAACCATCCAACAAATGCCCATCAAACTGAATTTCTGATTTTTGTACAAAATCTACACTAGTAACATTTTGATGCAGAATGAAATTTGCATTTGGCCACAATCCATTTTTCCCTACCTGAAAACGCCTGTGATTTCATGTTTTATCCAGTGTGGACCACTATGGCAAAATCCTAAAACAACAAATTCTTATTTTTATGCTTTTGGAGACAGAGACATTGGAGATCAGGGTATGCTCAGACTTGTTTTTGGGAGTGTTCTATTCTTGGCTTGAAGGCGCCACCTTCTCGCTGTGTCCCCCACCCCCCACCCCAGACACGCACCATTTACAACAACCTTTCTCTAAGAGGTTAATTTCAAATTGCATCTTAAAACTAATCCAGAGACGAAACATGTGATGATGGAGCCTAAGGATTTGGAGAAGGAAAATGATATGACATGAAGTTTTAGTATAACGTAAAGATAGCATGATGGGGTCTGTCTCAAGGGGAGAAAGGAACAGAAGCAAACCAAACTCTGGGAATCTCAAAACCCTTTTGGGTTCTTTTTTTAAAATCAATTAATATGCCCTATTTTAACACTATGTCATTTTGGAGGGTTTGTTGGTTTCCTTGTCCAACCAGCCTGTTTGTCAATTAGTCTTTTACCTCTAGACTGACCGTGCAAGTCCAGGTAGTACGAAGTCCCAGGACGGTTCATGAAGCAGGGATGCCTGCTGTCTCCTGGGCCAGTCTTAAGCCAACGCCGTGCCAACACCAGGCCAAAGGCATCTCACAGACCTCACAGCCTTTGATTTGCTGAAGATGCAAGATTGAGGAGGTGAGGAAAAACAGTATGTGGTGTCCAAGGTGCTCCTGAGGAGTCCTACTATTCCTTTGAAATTATTCTTAATTTACAGACAGCGCAAGTACCTTGGAGATCACAAGTTTTTAAGGAAAGAGGGATGAGATGGGAGACTATAATGTAGCTATAAAGGAAAAAAATATTTACTCTGTAATCTTTTAATTCCAATAGTTCTTCTTAAGTGTATTCCACCATGGGCAAATTCTGCAAAGGAGAGTACACCAACCTAAATAAGCACTTTCATTACGTGGAAAACACACCCCTCCTGTTTCTGTTTGCAAGTCTTTTTTGCAATTAAAGTGATGAATTTATTCAAGAAAATCCTATTTTGTAAAGTGTTCTACTTGTGTATTTTTTTTTCCCAGCCTGTAAAATGCCTGATAAGAGCTCTTCAGATTTTCCAAAACATTCTCTTTATATCACCTTGTGAGAAATACTTTGAAGGCAGCATTTACCCACTTGGAACACAAAAATCTGGGTCCAGGAACAACACTCTTTACTCAATAAAATTAAGTCAGTCACTTTCCTTCACACCTCTGGTGGCCAAGGCTTTTTTATTTTTTTTAAAGGCAAACAGTCTACAGGATGAATGAAGCCCTGCGGCCCTTTATAACATTCGAGCTGATCAGGGTCCTCGTGGAGAGAGGTCTTACCTCATTTCCCACACATTTTCTGACCTATTTTGTCTGCCTTTTCTCAGAAGGATTTTGCTTGCTCTACTGTCGACTAAGCAGTAAACTAATTATCTTGTTCAAATCCCTTTGTAACACCCCTAATCCTATTAGTTATAAGAATGTCTGAATACTGATTGCAAACCTTTTTTATTCTTTCTTTCTTTTTAAAGAGAGAGAAAGGTCCAGAGGTTCGGTCTGGGGAGAGAGGGGCCCTCTAGCCAGTTCACTGGACTGAAGCAAGGGCAATTCTGGTCACTCAACATGCCAGACCACTGAGCCTGCAGAAAACACACTCACCCATTCACTCATTCATTCACATTCTCCTCCCTGCCCACTCCACCCCCTCGCATATATCCGTCTGCTCAAAGTCAAGGTCTGAAATTCAGACTAGGGCAGTGTGAACCCACCCTAGCCAGGGTCTGGCTTCACTTTCTTTCTTTTATCACCATTTTAATGAAGAGGGTGAGGCTATCCCAAGAAGTCAAAGAAGCCATACTAAGCAGAGGAAATGAACAAATGTTACGACAGACCTCTAGCGGCCCTGTGAGTATTAACTTCTTCTCTTCAAAGCCCTCTCACAAGCCTTGTTAAAGGACTGTCTCTCTCTCTGTAGAAGACGCCAGACCCCTTGCCTCCCACTGTCTATGACTGAGAGGGGACTTTAATCACGTTTCCTTTTTTGTTCCCACTGGGGAAGAAGCCAGACTGCAGAGAAAGGCTGCAGTCAGGGGCGACGTTAAGGACCATGAAATTTATCTGACTTCCATAAACGCAGGGTTCTGCCCTTCCATTTCTGCTTCTGCCAGGCGGTATGCTCTAAGAAAAAAACAAATAACTTGCTTTAGACACAGGCACGATGCTACCCCCGAGGATCTGGCCTTCCCACAGCCCCTCTTCTCCACCTAAACCCCTCTGTGTTCTTGGCATCTAAAGGCCACATCTCTATGTTAGTAAAACAGGGTCTGTCCCTTGCATGACTTTTTCCCTTGCAGCACCAGAAAGGAGCCTTGTAGGAATGATCTGGAGAGAATATGACAGGTGTTAGAAGATGATCTCTTCTTTGACAACTTCGTGGGGGCTGAGAAAAAAGTGATAAATAGGAGGCAAATGCAGATTCCTTATATCCTGATGAGGCTACGGACTACCAAGACAGTGCACTCAAGTTCTAAGTGCTTAGACTGCGTCATCATTACTTTCAGTCACCTACAGAATCTGTGTCACACGCAAAGGTTGGGTTTCCCCACAATACTCTTTTGGCTGAAGAGCTCGTGGGGTGTCCTTTTGCATTCAAGTGCACGTGGCTGTCAGTGTCAAGGAAAGGGGTACTGGCCATGGTGAAGGTAAGGCCATGCCACTCTGAACCCTAAAGAAAATGAAGGCCTAAGGAAAGAGCCTAGTATCATTAGCAGCAGTTTTAAAATAACGAAAACACAGACCTGGATGTGGTGGGTAAGTATGAGATATTCTGTTATTTGGCACAGAAAGGCTTCTGTGTACATTCCAGAAACCTGTGCACAACACGGTACGTGTGCATAGAAGCGACCTGTGGTAGGCATCATTTCGGGCTGTTCATTCCCCTAAGACCCAGCACTGAGGAAGAGGAGCCTGAGCTCAAGACCCAACAGAGGGCGCCCCGTCTGAGATGGAGTGTGTGTCTGCACTGCAGGATGCACAGCGCCGGCTGCCTTCTCCCTGATGCTGCAGCAATGAGCACGTCTCCCGGAGAGGCCCTGGGAGGAGCATGCAGCTCATGTCCTCGGAAGTGTTTGTAGGTGGATACGGAGAGAGGGTGAGAGCTGCATTTCACGCCATCCTTCAAAGAGGTCAAGGGCTGAGCGCAAGTATGTAGGTTGGTTCCAAAGCCACACAGATGAACGTGCATACAGCTTGACGTGTTCTAGCCTGTTGAAGGCTAACCAAGCTTCAAAAACTGTGTGGTGTGTGTTAACAAAGCAAGAAAAGATGAGCCTGGAGAAAGGTACTAATCTGAAAATAATACTTTTTATACTGTACTTCTCAATTGCATGGTTTGTGTTACTTCATTATAACTAACATCTTATGTCTAAGACAATGTTTTTGTCTGTATGTAGAAGAACTGGGGTGCAGGCCAGGGGTGTGGAGGTGAGAGGATTCACCAGAGACAGAGTGGGGAGCAGAACAGTCAGACTGACTAAAATCCACTCTTGAGGGGAGCAGCTTGGCAGACTGGAGAGGACTGCTGAGCCATTTGGGTCAGCTGCGTGGCTGGGGATTGAACTCATGCCACAGTGGCTGCAGATGCTTCATAGTACTACACCTTAATCCCTTGCAACACCAGGGAGGCTCCTCAAGACAATGTTTTAAAAATCATAAGTCTCCCCATAAAACCAACTTTAAAAATATCTTCAAAAATATCTACATGAAGATGTAACTGTTCAGCATTTATTTAAAATAAAAGGTGGATGATGACATTGTGGGCCTTCAAACACCCAGGGAAGGCTGCTGCCTGCTGACTGAAATCTGTAAAGGACCCCAATGGGGCTCAACTCCCCCTGCTTTTCTCCCCAAGTTCATTTCTTCCAACTTTTTCCTTTTTCCTTCACACATTAATCATCTTTCTATATCTCAGATGCATCAAACGTCATTCTGGTCTCTGTGTGAGTGTATTTTCCTCTGGGGGGCACAAGCTGTTCAATTTGCTCCTCACATGCACAGCTCTGCACGCCCCATTCTCAGAAAAGGCACCTGACCTCATGAGAAGTAGTTCTTCCCTATTCCCACTGGCAGCAACTCAAGAGCTTCTTTTGTTTCTTACTGTTATCTGAAATGACCTCAACTGGTGTCTTTTGAGATGTATCCACTTATTTCACGATGACCTCTGGGGTGTTCCCTTTAGAATATGCATGTGGGGAACACAGAAACACAGTCTAGTGCTGTCATGTGCTTCTGCCACGTTAAGATTACCATAAATATTTGCTGCATGTCTGCATGAGCAGATTTGCCAATGGAAATGACTATGTCTTGCCAACCATAGGGCACTAATTTAAATTAGAATCGACTTTTTGAACTTCAGAAAAATGAAGGCTGCACGTGGGACTCCACAGAACCACGCGAGAAAGGAACTTCTGCCTGATCCCAAAACCAAGGAGCCAGCAGACACCAGTGAGGGTAAGGTCTTAAAAGTGACAGTAAGTTACTTTCCTTCTGTGTTCACTACTGAAAGCTGCTCCTCAAGTCCAGGAAAGACCCACAAACTGCATGTGATTAGGAGCAGCCTGATCCCTAAGAAGTAGCTTCAGAGAGAGTCAAAATCAAAACAGCATCTGTGTCCTTAAAGGAGCTGACAGTTCAGAACGAAACCACAGCAAATGGGCTGCTTTCTAAGACACTAAGCTCCATAAATGCAAAGGAGGATTGAGGAAGCGAATTTGCTTAGCACCAGGCCCCAGGTCATGGCTCCCTCCTAATCCCCAAGTGGTAGGACAACCGCAGTGACAGACAGAAGTGGAGTCGCGGGAGGGCAGGGGATGCATGGCCAGCTGCCAGTAGGGACATCCCATTTACCGTAAATCTGCACAGATGCCTTTCTGGAAGCTGCGTCACATGGAAGAACAGAGAGCCCTCATTTAAAGAAAAGGAGGATAGGGAGCTCCCTGGTGGTGCAAGGGGTTAAGTCTCAGCACTGTGAAGCATCCACAGCCACTGCAACTGAGTTCGATCCCTGGCCAGGGATCGGACCCACATGGCACAGCAGATCTCTCCTGTCTTGCCCGCTGCTCCCCTCAGCAGTGTGTTTCAGTCCATCTGCTTATTCTGCTCCCCACTCTGTCTCTAGTGACTCACCCCTGCACCTCTGACTTGTATCCTTTGACAAGTTATCTTGTATGCATAAATGAAACTTTAAAACAAATAAAGGAAAGGAGGATACAGAAGGTTCTAGGAGCAAGGCCAGGAATCAAAGGGAAATCCAGCTGTTAGTTGCAAGAGTGCAAGTTACAAAATGCTGTATTTTCTGTTGTGTCCACATAGGGGCAGTCTGGGGCTTAGGAATGGTCCTCTTAGCCCAGATTTTAAGTCTCATGATCTTGGGCTAAGAACAGCCAACCATGGCTACTGGGCACCCCCCTGAACCGTCCCAGTGGGGATCAGGGTTCTCTGAAGGTGACTTTTTTCTTGGCTGGGCAACAAGAACAAAAAAACTTCAAAATATGTTTAAGGAGATGGAAAACAAAGAAGTGATCACCATGAGTTAAGAGTATTTCATTTGCCTGCAGGTGGGCAGAGCAGCGATGCTGGGGGAAACCAGAAATTTCCATCACTGTCCTGACTCATGGGTCTGCAGGCATTTGCTTTAAATGAGTCTGAACATTTAAGTATCATGTCCACTGTGTGTGTGCGCATGTGTGTACATGTGTGTAGATAACAAGATATTAATTCTCCTGATCACAGTTACATTTCACACTAGGAATTTTGAAAATACATATTAAAAGTGAATTTAAAGTCAGAGCCTGGAAGCACAGGGGAAAAGCCTGGTGTTAAGTGTCAAACGCCAGGTTTAAATGCACCTCCTTCATTCCCTGTGAGACTCGGCAAAGTTATTTCATTTCTCCAGCCTCGGTTCTATTTTCGGTACAAATGGATGTAAAAATACTGAGTGCGCAGGGCTCTGTGTGGATTAGATGAGCGTGAAGGCAATTAGCACTGCATGGGTCACGGAATGGCCTCGAAATGGTTTTTCTTCTCTCTTCCTCCCCACTGTCTTCTTTAACTCCTTCAAGTTAGTTTAGAAGACAGAAATGAATGCAAACAGGGCTGAAAGCAGGACAGCAGCCGCGGCTGGGGGCAGACACATTATATAACACTCTTGATGGGACTGGGGCAGAAAAAGGCCTGGAGAGACAGACAGCCCTGTTCATCGGACCCCGTGGGTGTGGGCGTATTTGTGGAGACGGCTGCTCCTCTCTGCTGTTCTCTCAGGGCTTCATTGCTGGAGGAGAATACAAGCTCACCGTGTCTTTGCTTCACTTGCTCAAAAACACCAGCAGTATCGCCTCACAACAGTATCGCCTGGGGAAGCCAGCTCCAGCTGTTAACTGGTTAGGGCCCGGCACACCACACACTGGAGAACCTGATGCAGAGAGGTCCCGACCCGTCCTATTTGCTTTCCGCTTCTAGAATCTGCAATGAGAACTTCTCCCCAAGCACCTCTTTCTTTTTTGGAGGTGCAGGCTCAGCATGAAAGAATGCAATATCTCCTATCACGTTAGACTTCGATGAAATGCATACATCGGGGCACAGATAGCGTGTGTACCTGGGCAAGTACAAAGACACACTTACTGCTGACTGATAAAGAGTGACCTGAGGGCCTCCCTGGTGGTGCAAGGGGTGAGGGCGCAGCACTATGAAGATATCCGAGGCCACTGCAGCACAAGTCCGATCCCTGATGGGGGAGGGAGGGGACCCACATGGCGCAGCAGACCTCTCCTGCCTCGCCCGCTGCTCGCTCCCCTCAGCGGTGTGTTTCAGTCAGTCTGTCTGTTCTGCTCCCCATTCCATCTCTGGTGAATCCTCCCACCCACCTCCCCACCTCTGGCCCCAGGTCTTGCATGCATAAATAAACAAATCTTTAAAAAATAAAAAAGAGCAACTTGAAATTCTTTCCTAAAACAGGAGGCTTTGTGGAGTAGGTTGGTTTAGTGGAAACTGGTGCATTAGTACTAAAACTTCTGGGTCCAGGCTAGGTCATTACTATTTGCAGACATGGCTACCTGGGATTTTCCCTCGGTTCTTCAAGCCTATGTTTTTGCCTTTCAAGAGAGGGTGACCATACTCTTCCTGCTTATCTGGTGAGCTCAAAGGAGGTTTTCTAAAAGGCGTATTTCTCATGCTGGGACAGCTATCCCTCCAAGCTGCCACCATGCTTGGCTAAAGCTCAGACTAGGCTCGGGCGGTGTTAAGACCCTCTAAATTTGACTGTTTCCAAATTTACTAATTTGGGACCCAAAGCGAGCCTGCCGCCTCTCGCTAGCTTCTCTGGGGTAACAATGAACTCTTCACAGACAGCCGCTCTGAGGTTCAGATGAGTAGATGTCTACACAAGTTATCACCATAGCCATCATGATTGGATGTGAGATAATCTTTTTATTCTGCATCAGTGGCTTTTCAACCAACTCTCATTTCCTGCTCGCCAGGTCTTCTTTCTTAATGATGGTTTAAGGTCTTCCTTCTTTTTCTTTTCTTCTTCAACTAGCTTCTGAAACCTAAAGCTCCACTATTGACCTTTTCCTTACAATTTCAGTTCTCACCAGCACACAAGGACCCTACCCGTCAAAGTCTAGAGTCCTTCCCAGGGACGCATGAGCCACCCAGGGCATCCCGCATGACAGTACTCCCTGCCACACTAAGTGTAACATGACTATTTTGAAAAATATTTTCTTCTACTACCTCCCCTTACCTGAATATTCTCTCGAGAGCCTGATTCCCCAGTCCCCATGTCCACTCTTTCCTACTTTTCACTTTGTCCTCAAACAGGGCATTCTAGAAATCAGCCCCTTCTATTCTGCTTGCAACTTAGTCAACCCAGTGTTCACCGGTCCATCATCCTGGGACGATCTTTCCTTCCTTACTGCCTTTGCCTTGCAGGCTCGGCGTCAGCCAACGCAAGTGCTTGTTGCGTGGCGATCGGCTGGCACAAGCCACTAGGCACTGAGAATGCAGTGCCCCACCTTGCCCCCGTGGGGTTCACAGTGTAGAAGGGAGACTGATAGAAATGTACTCACACCCCAGGGAGACGGGAAATGCAGGTTCTAAGGGAGGCACAAAGGTGACACTAAAACCTAAAGGGTCAGGAATGGTGCAGAAGATGCTGGAAAGTATAGTTTCCAGCAAAGGACTGGGAGAGGAGGGTGCAGCAGGCAAAGCAAGGGGTATACAAGCAGCTGCAGTCAGCAAGGGGCTCTCAGAGGGGCTGCCAGCATCGCCGAAGCGGACCTGGACATGAGCTACCCCACACACCAGACAGCCAAGTCCAACATAAACGATCCTCCTACGACCTGTTGTCTGCTCCGAATATTCAAAGATTCTAAGAATTTCCTAGGAATTGAAAAGTGAACTCACTAAGGAATTTCTAGTTGTTGAAGGTGGCCTTTTCTCTTTGTCTATGGACAGAATAATTTAAAATACATTGAGAAAATAACACCCGACACATTTCCATTGCATTCAACCAATAAGCTATAACTTTCAATGGGAATTTTGCTCTCTACAATATACACCACACACACCTCTGTAGACTTTCCCCCCCTGCAACGATTTCATTTTGTAAACAAAACAACACAAAACACTAGATGTTTGGCAATATTTTTTTGGAAGTGATGTTATTTTCTTTTCTGTAACTTTTATTTTTATTGCAGTAACATTGGTATTTATTTTTAAAAAAGCTTGTTGAGTATTCAGGATAAAAATGCCTACAGGGAAAATACTGACATCTAAAAAACTTCAAAGGAATAACAAAAATCCTTCGGATATATAAACAAAAAATAGAGTAAAGCATAAAACTTTGTGACAAAATAAAAAAAAATCCTTTTCTATAAAAAAGAAAAGTCACCTCTTAGAAAGAAAATTTTCTCAAATCTGTAAGGTGAAGGTCAAAAACAATCTAGAAATCGCTGGAGCTAATGGCACTGAGAATGCACTGCCCCACATTTCATGGGCCATATAATGAACTTCAAACATCTTAAAATGTACAAAAAGTTTAGGGAAAATAAGCAAACACAATTCTTTAGGAAACAAGGGCCCTCAAAGGGTGAATCCTGCCTCATAGATGAACTAAAGCACTTTAGCAAAAACAAGTATGAATGTGAACAAGGAAAAACGAAGACCTAATATGTTTAGACTTGCAAACCTAGTAAAGTCCCGTTCACTGTTCATAATCTGAGCTAGTGCAGTACTGGGGCAAATGAGGACAAATGGATTTGAAAAGAATGACAAAGGGGCATCTGGAGATGGAGAGCCTGGACAGGGGCTGGGGGAAGTCCTCTGGATAAACGGCAAGATCCTAAATAATGTTTCTGTGATTATTTATAGATATATGTGAATGTCCAGAAAGGGGATGGGTGCACTAACAGAAAAAGTTGCTTAGCAACAAAAAAAGCATTTTAAACAAATTCAACTGGCAAACTAAGCTCTGCAAAATCATGTTAGACTACTCTACTGTGGTTATAAATCCTAAATATTATAATAAGTTTAGCCAATACTATGACATTAAATTTGAAATCAGAAATGGTTATAGAATATTGAACATTGTTATTTAAACTATTTGAATATTTTAAGTACTGAAATATACATTATACCTTAATTAAGAAAATATATAGATATTTGAGTAGAACTAAGCATGTCACTGATCATTAAAATATACCAGTTTATAATACAATATGTGGCAACTTTTCAAACTTTATTTTTAAATAAATGTTCATCACAAAATTTGGGAACAATCCTTATGTGTCAAAATATTGTTATATATGAAGCCATAATAAGGAATGACACATTTCATGGGCCTTTTGAATCCCTTTAACTTCATGATTTATTTTCTCAATTTATTTTTTAAAATTTGTCTGTTCAAAATTTTCTGCTGGAATTCAATAGACATTATGATGGGCAGGTAACCTAATTCAGAAGTAAGAACTGTCAGAGAACAACAAGACTTTGTCATTTTCTTGAAGTTAAGGTGCTCTGAAATTGATAAGCAGATGAAAGTGTTTTATGGCTAGTTTTACACACTTGATTTAATTTAGCATTCCTGGAAAGTGGCAGTAGTCGATGGAAGAACAGCCAATAAAAACACTGGTCTCCCACAACGTGCTTCTTTGCCAACTTGGGGTAACTCGACAATGAACAAGTGTTTCACTGATATATCTCAAAACTAATTCTATGACGCCGTGTGAAACATTACCTTTGTGTAAAAACTCAACTGAAAAAAGTTGACCAATAAAGAGAGAAACGGGTATTACAAGATCCTTAGCCATACCAGTGATATATCAAATGAACCATATAATTATAAGTAAAAGCTCAAACTTTTAAAGGAACCTACAGTCATTACTTAGAAGTGGTATAAATACATACATATTAAACTTACAACTTTGCTTACAAAAATAATTTTAATATGATGATCAAACAGATATACTGGAATCATATTTATCAGATATAATTTATTTCACTGTGCATTCAGTAAATACCTACTTACTGGATGTTTATTAAATGCCAATCCCACTTCTAAAGCCTTAAGAGAAAGTTCTCTGAAATTGCAAGCAGTGAGAATTCTGCCATTTAACCACTATCACCAAAATAGTGCTTTGTTCTTCTCCTTGAAATACAATTTAAATTCTACCCCATAGATCTGTGTAAACACATTAAACACTATATTTCCCAAGCTCTAATTTACTTAGACTACAGACCTGGAGTTCTAGGGTCCTTCACTTTGGGAAATACTCAGACAGATGTCAAAAATGTAGATAATGGATACTTGTGATTTGTTCAGTAAAACTACCTGTTGATATTTGTACTCTTTCTATTGCCTCAGTCTCTGTCTCTGGTTTCTAAATATCCCTCCTCCACCCCAATTAAGTTGACTTTCAGGAAATCAAAAAATTATCAAGACTCCACCCAATTTTTTGATGTCAGCATCTGAATTTACTCTGGTTATGTTGCAGGCGAGCTGTGAGGGTGGTAGTGGGGACAGGGAGTAAAGAAATATGGAGTCAGCAGCAGCAGCAACAACCAACAATACAGAAACGTAAGGGGTATGAAACAAAAGCAAGGTGGAGAAGTTAAAGACACATTATTTAAAGCACCCCCCTTCTAGCAACTTCAAGTAGAACTGCTCGAAGTTGTAGTTCCAAAAAGAAAAAAATCAGAAAGGCAGTGAACATTCTGGAAGTTCAGTTCACTCAGGCTGGTGGATCCATCTTCATGTCCATCCCCCTCTCGCTTCCCAGACATGGGTCTCCTTTCTGTTTCCCCAAAATTCTGTTTCATTGTTGTCTCTGATCCCTTAGAGGTGAAGTTCCCTCTGCAGCAAGCTGGCTCCATCCCAGCCTAACCACTGTGCTGTGTCCTCGGAGAGGCGGAGAGGCGGGCCTGACCAGACATCAGGAAGAACCTCTTCCGCCCCCTTCTGGTCACTGTCCTTCATTACATTGAAATTCTCTAGAGACTGATGTTGACAGTCCTTCCAGGGAGCTGGATCTGCCTGATCTGTCAGTACCGGTGACTCTATTACTTAGGATAATGCTGATGACACCATAAGAAGAAGGAAATGAAGAATTTAACAGAAATACTGACTTTGATGCATATAACTGAATTAAAACAAAATAAATGTTTTTGCACTAGTATAGAGAACAAGGATTTAAAGTGGAAGACTCATCAAAACTGCCTTGCCCACAAGAACAGTACACAGAATGCAGTTATGATGCAAAAAGTTAGTGATGCAAAAAGCATCACTAACATGTAAATGTTCAGTGTATTATTTACTGAATAGAGCTTTGACTGGGTCCCTGTCAACAGCCATCTTCCTTACCAAATGCCTTCCACAATGTCTTAGCATCTTACATCATGCATTCTCTTTATTGGGCCTTTTAGAAGTTAACACCTGAAAGCTAGGAGTTTGTATAAAAGTGTGTATCAGAATTCAAATAACCAAATAAAAGCACAAATAATGACTTATGTGTTTATGTGTTCAGCATGCAATCACTATTTAATACGGTTTATCTTTCCCATCTGACATCATTGCGCCTCCCTTGATGCCTGAACTGGTCCTAGCAGGCAAGAGGTGGCTTTGGAGTCAGAGAGGCTTCCACTGGAGTGGTATTTCTACTACTCACTATTTTGTAATTCACTCTTCCTCCCTTCCCCTCCCTTCCTGCCCTACCTTCTGCCCCTCCTCCTAATTTCCTTTTCTTCTTATCCTCTGTATCTTAGTTTCCACATCTGCAATCCATAACCCCTAGCTCATAGCGTTCCACAAGGATGAAATTAGGCAAGGTTTGCAAAACACTTGATGTTTTCTGGCAGCCCTTTCTGCTTGGTTGTGTCAATGCAAGTGTCCTTTATTTTTCTGTCCCTTTCCTTAATAAACCTGCTCTTGTGGTTATAAAGAAATTAAACAAAACAACATTTGATATTTTCAATAATGATGGGTAACATTTTCAGACAAAGCTGAAGGTTGTGAGGACACAATGCAGTGGCTTCTGTAATCCTGGGTGTAAATGTGCTCTATCAATATTTGGTGAATAAATTAATGAAAGACTAGTCATTTGGAATGGGAGATATAACAAGAGAGTCTATAAACAGAATGTGAATCCCAAAGGCCTCTCATCACTACAAATTGCCAGAACCCCAAGGAGCCAAGTCACACACCCACAGCAGGGGCACAGGGACAGAGGCCCTAAGCAAAGCATTTGCTAAACCTGCATGAATGGGGGTGAGGGAGACGTGGGATTATTTAGGAAGATGTTGCAATTACTTGTGAGTCTCCTGGAGAGGATAGGTAGGGAAGATTAGAATATGAGAGGCAGTGGCTACGGTTTAGTCAGGAATTCTCCATGGAAAGTGCCTGGGCCGCAACATCTCATTCACTAACAGCTGCCTGGAGCCCCAGGAGCCACAGGTGTGTTACACTGAGTTACCTGAATGCTGTAGAGCTCCCAAGATAAAGGAAAGGGGGACATAGGCAGGAGGAAATATCTGGAGGCTGGGACTTCTGCAACGAGGTAGAAAACTGTGTGAGATCATAAGGCACAATATAATCAATCTAGGGTCTCCCTGGTGGTGCAGCGGGTTGAGTGCCGCACTGTGAAGAATCTGTAGCACAGCAGCATGTGAATTCGATCCCTGCCCTGGAGGGGACCCACATGGCGCAGCAGACCTGTCCTATCTTGCTTGCTGCTCCCCTTAGCTGTCTTTTTCAATCTGCCTGTTCTGTTCCCTGCTCTGTCTCTGGTGAATCCTCTTACCTCCTGTGACTCTGGCCTGTACCCCAGCTCTTGTATGCATAAATAAATAAATCTCAAATATATATATATATATATATACACACACACACACATATATATAATCAATCCCTGGCTTTTAAGACATAACTGCGATACATGAGTACAGTGATGGTGCAGGCACTGTTAGACTGCATTATTGTTTTTATTTTAAATTTATTTATGCATACAAGAACTGGGGGTGGTGAGAGGATTCACCAGAGATAGAGTGGGGAGCAGAATAAGCAGATCGACTGAAGTACACTGCTGAGGGGAATAATGGGTGAGACTGGAGAGGTCTACTGTGCCATGTGGGTCCCCTCTCTGGCCTGAGATTGAACTCATTCCACAGCAGTTGGAGGTAGCTTGAGAGTGCTGAGACTTTAACCCCTGAGCCACCAAGGAGGCACCCAGTCTTCATTATCTTGTGTGATCTAACTCACAGTGCCTGTTGTAGAGGAGGTCAACAGTGGTGTCACGGAATTGCATCTCTACCTGTAAATATACAAGGATCAGATATACTATTTATGCGTACACTTGCTTTACATCTCACATGGAGAGAAGGGAGGGTTTTGGTCCTTTTTGATGGGACTCAAATAATTATCCCACACCCTTCTCGTAAGAACAAATGGGGACGCCCGGTCTCTGAAGCCCATGGGGATTTTCACTTTTTCTAAGTGTCTTGTTAAAATTCATTGATAATAATACTTAGCAATGGCAGTTAATAAATAATGCAAATAGATACTTACTAACAGTAAGCTGATAACCTAGCAGATTTAACAATTAATGTTTCACCGATGCCAATCCTTTTGCTTTTTACCACAATGCCTTGTTGTCTTCAAAGCCATGGAAGAGCTATCAGATCATGGTTTAAAATGCCATGATGGCTTACCAAGACTGCCTACCAGTAAGCCACTACTCCTAGAAAAAAAAAGTTTCTCCATTTTTTTTTAAAGTACACATATACCTTCAAAACACAAAATATGAGAATTACTTTTTAAACGGCTTTGTAAAATCCCTTTTCAACACTAGAAGAATCTGACTGTATATTACTAGATATTGATATTAGATGTTGATATTAGATAGTATTATTGAGAGCACAGAAATCCATATATAACATCCTGCAACTTTTGGAGAACCACAATTTGTAGGTCTGGAATAGAGTCCTCATTTAGTCTAGGAAGTACATGTGTGCATACAGGCAGGGGGATGCCAGTTAGCCAAATGTAGAGAGAGGTTCAGCTGTCCCGGCACACACACAAAAAAAGTGATCTTCACTGTCCCTCTCCTTACCCCATGCCTGGCTACAGTATATTTGGAAAATGTGGGATGTGTGAAGAATTAAGAGAAACATTTGTAAAAAGTTTCAGCATGTGTAAGGGGAGAGAGGAATCAAGTGTACATAAATGCTTTCACACTACCAAAATTAAAACTACAAAAATTTACTAGCTATGGAAAGGATACATACACAAATTGTGCCATTTTTGGCTTTTAATCCAATCCTGCATATACTGTAGGAGTATTTGTTTTCTAAGGGAACACTGGAAGTGTCACTATGATGCACTATTTGCAAATGCATTGAAACTGGAAGTATTTCCTAAGACTGGAATCCAGGAGACTGTGAGTCACAATGGCGCCATCTACTGGTAAGCTACCGAACTGTAAAAAAAAAAGAATACCGTGGCAAGTAGTCAGTGTATCACGGAGTAATAGATATTTTATGTTCTTTTCATGAAGAAATTCCAATAATAACCGTTTTTTACTAAGGGGGTGGGGGTGAAATAGATGTAGAGCCCACCACATTTCTCTCACATTTGTTTTTTTTCTTTTAATTTGATATCATTGTATTATATTGTTCTCCAGCCAGAAAGAATTGACTTTTAAAATATTTAATTATTAAAATTTCATGTCAATGAGTAATTAAAAACAAATTTTGACACGTGACAACTTAAAGGATGTTATCAAGGCTAATGTGCAGTTACTGCTCACAGGAAATTGAACAGCATTTCAAGGGCCTTTGATGTCTATGTCTGCACAACACATAATATCAGGTTTGAGTCAGTGAAATGATCCTCACGCTTTCACTTCTGTTTTTTAGTCAAGGGATCATCTGACGTTTTCTATCAAAAGGCACTAACTATTCAATATATCACATGGTAGATCTAATTGTTACCCTCATCTAGTAACTGGGCTTTTGGGATGAGAATGAGGGTGACATGCTACATTTCTGAATTGTCTAGAGGATGCCATTCAGCCAGTCTTAATTAGCCATGTGGGTTTTAGCTATTTTGTAAATTGACTATAATTCATCTTGATTCCATATTTCAGTTTCCATCAATACCGAGAATGTTTCTAGGACACTTTATCTACTATGTATAACCTCAGAGAATTAAAACTAATAACAGCCCTAGAGATAAAACATGCTGCGAAGTCAGATAAAAGATGTTTAAATTGTTATTTATTTGGCTTTCTATGTGTAGATTCATCCATTCATAAACTAATTCAGCAGGTATTTCTGTTCAAACCCTGTAACATGCAGAATAGGGAGTCAAGACAGAACATGTCTCTGTGTTTCCCGGTGGAACACTCTAGTGGGAGAACACGACAAACACTTACGATTGTTTCATATACAGGGTTGTTTCATCTTATTGCACATCACTTCGTTGTGCTTGGCAGATAATGCATCTTTCTACACCAGCAAAAAGATTATGACTTGCTGAAGGCTCAGCTGATGGTTGCATTTTTTCAGCAATAAAGTATTTTTAAGTTAATGTTTGAACAATGACTTTTATATGTTTTTTAAATTGGGGTAACATTGGTTTACAATGTGGTATGTGATTCAGCGGTATAGGATAATATTGCACACTTAATACATTACAGTATAGTGACCTGCATTTATATAGTAAAGCCCCGAACGCCCAATATGACTATATTTGGTGAGAGGGTCTTTAAGGAGATCAAGTTAATTGAGGTCATAAGGATTGCGTCCTAACCCTATAGGACTGGTGTTCTTGTGGAAAGAGGAAAAGACACCCATTTCCTTCTCTCTCCCCTTTCTAATCATTAAAATCAAAAGGCAGAGTCACAGCATAGAAAAACAAAACAAAAATATGATGTACAACCATATAAACACACTAGATAACTGTGTATGAAATATAAAGTCTTCAGATTCAAAAACATAAATGAGTTGAAGGTAAAAGTATGAAAAATATGTGCCATGCAAACTTTGCTCATGAGGTCTGAAGTTTCTAACCAGCAACTAACAGGGGAAAACAAGAATTTAAGAAAAAGAACTTACTAGTAAAAGAGAGGGACATTTTATAATGATAAAATAATCAACCCACCAGGCACAATGAGATGCTGGCTTGTTTAGGACAAGCTGTTAGAATTCTGCAGTTTAATTCTTCAGTATTGCCAAGCAAGTAGCAGTGCTCAGTTAGGATAATGTGGAGATGGCAAGGACAATGAAAGGAAGGCTATTATTTGATTAAAATCAAAGAGAAGACTCCAGAGTATCTGTAGTACAGTTTTGTGCTTCACAACTTTTGCAAGTACTCTGGGCCAGATCACATAGATGCCCATCAGTTATCGTTGATAGTGAACCCTTTGTTTTCCCCAATGACAACACCAACCAGAAACTAAAACAGAAATTAAAAGGGATGAACAGTGATTGGGGAATTAAGTTCTATTATTTAGAAGATAAGCTGAGAATCTATGCTTCTAAAAGCTGTTCTCATCACAACACTAGTGAATCGTATACACAGAATGATCTGTATCCCTTTGATATCTCCAGGGCAGCAATGCTGTATGTTTCCAGACAGCAGCATCCTGGGAATTTGAGATAACTTACGTGTGCCAAGCTTAGAAAACACAAAATTCTGACTTGATATGTAAAGAGTTTGTCTGGTTGGAGAGATGTTTCTAGTGTAATTATCAAAAGAACCTATTTTAGAATAAGTTGCTTATAGACTGTGTTGTGTTTTCCATCTATATATATATATATATACCTGAAAGTGCACATTATAAAAATATAGCTCAATGAAATTTACAAAATAAATAAGAAAAGAAACACCACCCATAACTTCCTCCTGTACATTTCTTCTCAGTCCTTTAGCTCCCTAAAGAAAGCCCAATTGTAATTCTTATTATAGTTTAATTTTATATATAAATATATCTAAACATATAAATATATATTGTATATATAAGTGTATATTAATATGTAAAAATATATATAAATTTATGTTTCATGTATAAATATATATGTTTCATATCTAAATATATAAATATATATGTTTCATATCTAAATATATGTTTCATATATATAAATATATATGAAAGAGATGGAATCGTAGCATTTGCAATATGAATGGAACTAAAGGGAATTAAGCTTAGTGAAATAAGCCAGGTAGAGAAAGACAAACAACATGTGATTTCAGATCATATATACTATTTAAAGAAAACAAACAGATAGACTAGACAAAAGAAAAACACATTTCTAGACTATGACACCAATTAGTGGTTCCCAGAAGGGAAGGGGAGGTAAAACTGGAACAAGGGTAATTGTATGGTGAAGGGCAGAAAGGGTCATCTGGTTGTAAACAACCCAGTATGTGTATACGGTGATTCTCAATGATGCACAACTGAAACTTAAATAATGTTATAGTACAATGATATCTCAATGAAAAATTTTAATTAGATAAATAAATAAAATTAGAGCATACACACAGATTTACAGAATCATGCAGTCTGTATCTTTTGTACCTTGCATTTTTTTATGTAACATTGTAAATGCCCATAGTCTTGTGTATGCAGTCACAGCAATTTTTTTTACTGCTGTATAGTGATCTACTGTTTATTTTCTCTGTCCCACTGTTTATGGATATTAGATTGTTTTTTATGGGAGACTTTAAAAATACCACTACTGTATACATTCTGACATATATCTTTTAAAATACAAATATATATATATATATATAGAGTATGAACCTAAAAATTAGAATTTCTAGATGACAGGGAATGAATAAGTCTAGTTATAGTGGATATGACAAAACAGGTTTCCAAACTGGTTGTACCAATTTTTATCTTCAGTGACAATTTTTGAGAATTTCAGTAGTTCTGTGGCTCTGTGCCAATACTTGGTGTGGTCAGTTTTTGTTACCTTTGGCTTTAAAAGCCGTATTAATGGGTAAGGGATGGTATCTCACAGTGGTTTTAATTTTCATATACTCAATGAATAACAATGATGAACATTTTAAAATGTGTTTGTGAGCCATTTTCATGTTTTCCCTTTTGAAATGCATATTCATGACTTGTCCTCTGCCTTTAGTTTTATTGGGTTATCTGCTTTTCTTTATCGATTTATAGGAGTTTATTTTTTCATAATCTGCATGCGAATGCTTTAGGGTTAAATGTATTACAAATACTTCTTACACTCCCATTCATAAAATTATATCTTTGATAAAATATGCTTTTAGAGTCTCCCTTGCAGTGCAAGGGGTTAAGCCACAACACTATGAAGCTATCCGCAGCCACTGCAGCACAAGTTGAATCCCCGGCCTGAGAGAATCCCACATGGCATAGCAGACTTCTTCTGTATCCGCACTGCTCCCTTCAGCAGTATATTTCAGTAAATCTTCATGTTGTGCTACCCATTATGTCTCTGGTGAATCCTCTTACCCCACATACCTCTGGCTTATAATGAAGTTCCTGTATGCATAAAAAAAAAAAACTTAAAAAAAAGTCTTCATTTTTAATTGAATCTCAAACTTTTCATATGTTTGTGCTCTGTGTCTTATTTTTTAAAATTTGCCTAACTATACAATCTGAAAACATTCATGGTATTTTGAAGAAATATTATGACTTAGCCTTTTATATTTGTAATACCTGAAATTAATGTTGAGCATATCTGAGGTAATGGGTTGAGTATATTTGCTTTCATTTGTAAAGCCAATCAACATAATACTATATTGAAATAACTATCATTCCCCATGGCAAGGGAAGAGAGACTCAATATCTCACCAGGGCTAAGCCAACCCAGACGGGACACATTTCATGTGTCGATATCCCTATTCAGCCATGTGGCCTAGCTGAATCTAAGACTACCACCAATAGCAAATGAAGTCTTTTGTTGTCATCATAATATTAGTCAAGGCATTGGCACAATATCTCCTAAGGTGCAAATAAAACTTCTGAATCATTTTATTATTCAAACATTGGGGTGAGGGCCTCCCTGGTGGCGCAGTGGGTTGGGCAACGCACTATGAAACAAACCGCAGTCACTGCAGCATGAGTTTGATCCCTGCCGCTGGCCAGGGCGGGGACCCACATGGTGCAGCAGACCTCTCCTGCTGTGCCCGCTGCTCCCCTCAGCAGTGTACTTCTGTTGATCTGCCTGTTCTGCTCCCTGCTCTCTGTGGTGAATCCTCTCACCCCCCCCCCACACCTCTGGTCTGTACCCCAGTGCTTGTATGCATAAATAAATAAATCTTTAAAAAAAACAAACATTGGGGTGACTAAAACAATAACATATTCCTTTATAAGAAAGCAAACGATACAGGTTGAGTTTAAGAATTAACCAAAGGCAGAAATAATTTGCCACATGGGGTCGTTTCCAAAACGCATACCTGGTGGAAGTTTCTTATTCAGCATCCGTACCATCTTCCACTTATGTTAAATATAGTAACTTTGGTCTCAGCTGTATATACATATGGATTAAGCGAGAGGCAGTGAAGATCAGACAGACAGACAAGCATAAAGAATATGGGCCAGACTCAGTTCTATACATTCCTGTGCATCTTTAAATAATTTCAATGTATTAATACATCACAATCAGGCATAGTCTTGGATTATGGAGATTGCTAAACAAAAGTATATAGACCATTAGCAATGATTTTTCTATCCTGCTCATATTTTTTAGTCTAATACAAAATAACCAACTTCAGTAATGAAAAGTCTCTATTGTCACCTTTTTCCTAGACTTCAGCTCTTTAAAGATCCTATAAACTTCAATATAATAATCCCTTATTGCAACAATTACACACAAATCTACTCCCAAATTGAAGTAGGACATTCTTACTAATCAAAGGAAATGTTTTTATCTTCTTAAATCCCTACTTAATCCCCTAACTTAAAAAGTGCTTGATTATGTAACACAAGATATGTAAAGTTAAATCCTAATGATTGTGCGTTACAATAGTCTAGCCATAGGGATTGACTATCTTTTTTTTTTAAGATTTATTTATTTATGCATACAAGAACTGGGGTACAGGTCAGAGGCTTAGGGGGTGAGAGGATTCACCAGAGACAGAATGGGGAACAGAACAGGCAGACCACTGATATATACTGCTTAGAGGAGCGGTGGGCCAGGCAGGAGAGGTCTGCTGCACCATGTGGCCGGGGATCGAACCCATGCTGCAGTGGCTGTGGATGCCCCATAGTGCAGTGTTCAACCCCTTGTGTCACGAGGGAGGCCCTGGGATTGACTATCTTACTTGGAAGGAGGAACCATATTTACTTTTGTTTGTTTTAACATTCACTGTACTTTGTGCAGAACAAGGTAAGAACTCAGCCCATGGAGAACTATCTTTTCCTTTTCACTTTAGACACCAAGGAACCTGACAAACATGCTCTTTTTATAAGGGCTATAATTACACCATATTTTGGAAAAATACTACAAGTATTTTAATATTTTTTTAATGATGACTTTATTTTAATACTTTATTGATTGATTGTTTTCTTACAATATTTGCTTTCTTTTTTAGGTGTAGTCCCAACAGAATTCCACCACCCATTTACCCATGCACCGTCACCATAGTCCCTTGTGCTCTTCCCGTCCCTGCCTTCATCCCAATTCCTTCCCTCTTCCCTGAAGAATGTCTCTGATTTGTAGTTGTCTGTATATTGTTTTGTTTTTTTGTGTCTTTTGTTGTTGATGCTATTATTTTTTTTTCCTTGATGCCCTATATTGCTCTTATAAGTGAGACCATCTGGTATTTTTCTTTTTCCTTCTGACTTACTTCACTGAACATAATCCCTTCAAGTTCCATCCATGTTTCTATGAATGGTGTTAATTCACTTTTTTTTTGATTGCTGAATAGTATTCCATTGTATATATATACCACATTTTCCTGATCCAGTCGTCTATTTTGGGGCATTTGGGTTGATTCCACATCTTACCTATTATAAATAGTGTTATGATAAACATAGGGGTGCATGTATTCTTTTCAATTAATGTTTCTGTATCCTTTGGGTAAATCCCTAGGAGTGGGATTGCTGGGAATGATAACTTTTTAAAACACCATTTCAGTCATCTAGACTGACGGAACACTACAAATTAACTTCTGAATTCTTTGGAAACTATTGTAATAATTTGGGAAAAATAAGGATCTAGTCTCTAATATAGATTTTAATGATCCAGAATCATTCCTACATTAAGCTATAATTTTTCTGTTACATATCATTAGTGATTTTTATTATCATTGAACATGTGTTCAAATTTAGGATTTGACATTTTCCAGGTTCTCAAAAAAAGGGAATTATTTTATAGTGAGAGGAACCAAATACATTATAGACTCAAACAGAGTCAAACAAATCTGAGGTGATCATTTTAATAATATTCCAGGAAATCCTTTTATATAATTTTTTAAATGACCTCACTAGAGCGATATTAAGTACAGGAATATCAGAGAGTTATTACTATAGGTAATGAAATTACAAGCCGTCATTCTTTGTTCTCTCTTTTTGATGCTCTTTATACTTTGATACTTGATACTTTGATACTTGTTTGATACTCTATTGATACTCTAATACACAACAACTACTTTAAAAAGTACAGCTGTTTGAGTGATGGCATATGTAGCAGTAGATTGTAACTGTACAGAATCATTCTCTGCTCTTTAACAGCATAAGATTTATGATTCTAGGTTTGGGGGCAACATCTTCTCTTGTCTTTTTCATTAATTCATCTATAAATTCTTTCTGAAGCACACGATTTGCAGGTTTTGCACGAGATTATTGAGAAATAGATATAACTGCTAACCCCCACTGGGCAATTCTTATGTACTAGGCAATCTTCCAAGAGCTTCCTTTGTATTAACTCTCATTATCCTTATTAAGTTAACCTTATGAGATCCAGAGAATGAAGTTGTTTGCCCAGGGTCACTAAGCTCAGGCTTAAAGACAGAGGAATGTGAATCGAGGTTGTGCTGTTCCAGAGTCAGAATTTACAATCACTACACTTTTCTCTCTTTTGTTTCTAAAGAGAAGCAGACTGTGGAACTGGTGTCTTAGAAAACATTTGCAGCTTTTATAAAGAGGACATTTAAATCACACCCTAGAAAAATCCTTGCTATGTGTGAGAATCTGTAAGACAGAGAAACTAACTAAATTCTAAAAGATGTAAAATAAAGATATCAGACTCTGTTCATCATCATATTTAGGTCTCATGATCTCTGCTGTCATCTAAGAGTGCAGCTATTAATGACAATTGATGCCACTGAAAACTTGAAGTCTTTAAAACTTAAGGGCAAGTCGTTCAAGTCCACATTCGAATACTGCTATGATCAATCCATTCATCTTTATTGGAGAAAAATTAAAACTTCAGGTTTATATGGTCCAAAGAATAAATCTTCCAAACTTCAAAACTGGTAGGTATTTTATTTTAATTTTTCACTAATAAACAGAAGGCATTGACTTGTTTTCAATTTCTGCTTTGGGTGATTAGCAATTACTAAAACTGTGAACAGCTCTAGCGGAGAGAATTAAAATATGATTGACGTTTTCTACCTGTAAAGGACCCTGACTTTGAGAAAGCTCTCTGAATCAAATACTTTGCTAACATAAAAGACCTTATGCATCTGTATTAGTAACACAGCAGACTCTTACCCAGTAAAGTCTTGCATTCTTTCTTTCTTAGACAGTACTACATGCATGCATACATGCATACCCACACACATACAGATATGTGCATGCATGCATGCACACACACAAACACTCATGCATGTATAAAGGTACTTTTACAGTCATGAGCACTGAATGTTCCCAGTAGGTTGTCTTCTCACAATTCAATTTTCCCAATGGAACTAGAAACGGAAATGAAACAACAAATTGTACTCCTGATGAACTAAGCAGAAACTGCTATTCTGTGGGGAGTCCTGTGAGGTCAATTAGTCCATCCTACAAAGAGAATAGCAATCCAGAACAATGCCCCAACAACAAAGGCACCAAAAGAAAAATCCAACGGCCTTTTGTAGTACTGTCTCTAGTAGAAACTGCTGGAAATTGGTGTGTGTTTTAATATATGAAATTAAGTAAAGATTCATGATATATCAAAATAGGAGGGTTACTGCATTACTACATAATATAAAAATCTAGATTAAAAGATTTCCCTCTATATGCAGTTTTCATTTCATGGAATTTACTTGTACTTTCTGAAATGTTATGTATAAACAGCAATATTTTAAATAAATATGGTTTCTTTTAGTTCTCAAATTGTATTTTTTTAACTCCAAAACATAAAGTATAGCTAGCCTTCATCAACACATTCAACCACTCTCATCATGTATAATGACTACAAAACGTTAACATATAGCTTAGTTTTACATTTACATACATTAATCAAAGTGTGCAATTACCTGTGAAGTAGGAACTTTTACTAGCCCCATTTTAGAGATGCAGAAATCAAGGATCAGAAAGTGTTGGAATTTTCCAAGGGCAACTTAGCTCACCAAAAGCAAAGCCAGGAATTATACCCAAACCATCTGGTTCCTGAGTTAAGATTGTGGTATGGACTCTCATTCTAATATTGACCCAAATAATATTCTTTCATAACTGGAATAGTAGATTTTTCTTTTTTAAAAAATTCATTCATTTGGGCCTCCCTGATGGTGCAAGGGGTTAAGCACCGCACTGTGAAGCATCCGCAGCCACTGCAGCGAGAGTTTGATCCCCGGCCCGGGAGGGGACCCACATGGCACAGCAGACCTCTACTGCCTGGCCTGCTGCTTCCCTTAGCAGTGTATTTCAGTTCATCTGCCTGTTCTGCTCACCACTCTGTCTCTGGTGAATCCTCTTACCCACCGCCATATGTGGCCTGTACCCCAGTTCTTGTATGCATAAATAAATTTTAAAAATTCATTCATTTATGTATAAAACTGGGGTGTAGGCTAGAGGCTGGAGGTTAGAGGATTCACTAGAGACAGAGTGTGAAGCTCAATAGGCAATTGAAATCCACTGCTGTGGGGAGCAGCAGTGAGACAGGAGAGGTCTGCTGCACCATGTGGGTCCCTTCCCTGGCCGGCGTTGGAACCAGAAGATAGTGATGAAAACACTGAGACTTAAGTCCCAGGCCATCCGGGAGGCCCATGGAGTAGTGTATTTTTCTTAAACCAAATAGCATAAGATTGAAAACGTATGCTATTTATTTCTGTCCTCGTACAGTGCACTATGAAAAGAATGAAAGTATAATAACTGATTAGTGAAACATTTGAAATAAAGAACATATTTCTTATCAATTTTTACCATGTTGAATATTTTTATATTAGTCATCTTAGCATTAAGCTGCTTATTTTTACAAAATTGTTCATCTACCACAAAGTACCTTTGTATTATGCTAAAATTAATCCTTTATTTAAAGTTCTTTATTTTGATTCAGTGATAACCTTATGTGTTTACCATGGGTAAAATGTTTAATTAACTTAAAATATAACCAAATCAATTTATAATGCCATTAGGATTTTTGCATTATCCAAAGGCTAGATATTATTGATTGAGCTAAACATAAATAAACTTGAAATATATCCTGGATGTTATACAAAACATAATTAAATATACCTGATCCCAAGGTTGCTGGAAATTATAATTGGTAACTGACACAGAAATTCAGACTAGCAGAATGGGATGTATGTATAAATTACAGAAGTGAAGCCTAGAAGCAATCTTATCAATGAATAGAATGTAATTTATATTAAGAATTGAAAAGCAAAAAAAAAAAAAAGAAGAAAGAAAAAACAGTGCACACAGCACTTAAGAAATAAAATCCTGTGTGAAAGTCTAGCTGATAAAAGACAGCCTCATTTAAAGTACACAAAACATTCTCCCAGTTCTGACCATAATATTACTTCTACCACCCTGATGCTCAAACACTAAATTCTCTGTTCTCCTTTTCAAACCCCACGTTCTGGACGTAGTGCCACCTCTCTGCTTCTTTATGCCCCCCCACTCTTGAACTCTCTTCAGACCATGCTGGAAGCTGGGCTGGAAAGATCAAAGCCAGCACAGCCAAAGCCACTGCTAAGGCCCCTTTTCTCCAGGGCCTCTCTGCAGAAACAAAGCAAAACCAACAAACCCTGATTTTTCTGGAAACATCCGCCTCCTCCATTGTCCTTTCAGCTTTTCCTAGGTGCTCTACTGGGTTCTCTTTGTTCATGGCTCCACAGCCTCCTTCAAGCACTCAGCTACTTTCATGCTAATCACTCTGTGACATCTCTTTTGACTCAAGAGCTTTTTCTCCTGAGCCCTCTGATTTCACGCCAAGTGTCTCAGGGACCAGTATCCATGGGTATCTCACAGGCGCCTCAAACATACATACCCAAAACTGAAATCACCAGCTACTCTCTCAACTTAGGTCTTTGCCTTGGAGATTTACATGAATAAATGATTGTTCCACCCACACAAGTTATACGAACTAGAAATGTGGGTGCTGACTTTGACTCCTCCCCTTGTTTAGTCACCCCAAAAAGTTTGTTCTTGATGGCACCTAGAATGATGTGCCCAATTTTGACAACTACATGTGATTTTAAAAGCCCTGAAACTCTGTGCAAAGAAGACAATAGGCATATGGATATTTTTCTGTTTAATTTTTCTATACAATTAAAAGTACTCTAAAAATAAAATATTTTAACAAAACTGTTTTAAAGAATAAAGAACAGTCAAAAACCTTCAGGAAGTCGAACCACTAAGTCATTTACTCCTCACGGCACTTTCAGGGTTAGAAGTATTTTGTCTTCAGTGTTAGCCACTATAACCTTCAGCACAACTCTCTTTCCAGGTAGGAAGACAAATGTTCTTCCCTGCACTTTATTAATGGGAAATGGAGACAGTGAACCTTTCAGTGTTTTGGGAAAGCTACCTGGATAAGTTCCTGCATATAGCACTTAAAATTTTTTTAGTGCACAGTGGGGTCTTACCCAATCAGTTCTCTGGTCACCCACCAGTATACAAGTGTTTGGAAACTGTGAGTTGGAGAAATAAATTAACTGATCATTTAATTCACAAATTAAATCAGGACCTATAGTCTTAAATAATAGGGTACAATTAATGATTAGTAATATGGAAAATAACACAAAGTAATATATGACATTTATTTATACATACGTATGTTTGTGTACATATATTATAGAACTATTTTTATTTGATAGGGATTGCACTGAATTTATAAAATACATTAGTAGTATAACCATTTTAACAATATTGAATCCTCCAACCCACAACCACAAGACATTATCTCCCCATTTGTTTGTGTCTTCTTTAATTTCTTTTACCTTTTACCTTCTTTATATGTACACCATGGGAGATACAGGGTCAAAGAAATACCAGTTCAAGTTATTTTATTAAACTACTTCCAGAGAAGATTTTCCTTTTTCCTCCTCTCTGCATTCTATATGTCTATAAGGTAGATTTTAATATTATATATACAGGCAAAATGCCCCTAGTGATTTCTCTTTTTTTTAACACTTTATATGTATACATATATATACACATAGCACAAATAATCACATAAAGTTTAGAAAGCAGGTTAGAGGCAACAACGTCCTTATTTCAAAATACATTCCAAATCCACAGAATGCAAAATGGTATGGCACTGCCATAAAGACAGATGTATAGACCAATGAAACATAATAGGAAGCCTAGAAATAAATCCATATATATATACACACACTTAACTGATCTTTAAAAATCAGGAAAGCAGAGCCCCTTCCACAAAAGGATAGGGAAACTGAACACCCATATAGGAAAGTGGAAATTGAACCAATATCTTATACATACACAAAAAACATCTAAAAATGGACTAAGATCTTAAAGAAACAATATGAAGCTCTTAGACTCTTAGAAGAAAACATGGGGGAAGTGTTTCATGGCAATCGTTTTGGCAAAAATTTTTTTGGCTATAACACCAACAGCACAAACAACCAAAACAAAAATAAGTGGAACTACCTCAAACTGAAAAACTTCTGCACAGACAATAGGGTAAAAAAGCAACCTACAGAATGGGATAAAATAGCTGCAAACCATATATTTGATAAGATTAATTTCTACATTACATAAAGAACATCCACAAACCAATAGCAAAAAAGTACAATAACCCAATTTTACAAAATTATACCCAATACAATATACAAAAGCATGCACAATACAATAACCCAGTTATACAAAGAATACCAACAGCCAACAGGTACATGAACAAATGTTCTTCCTCACTAATCATGGGTAAATGCAAATCAGAATCACTACGATATCACACCACACCTGTCAGCTGGCTACTACCAAGAACGAGTGTTGGCAGGGATATGGGAAAATTGGAATCCTGTACACACTGTTGGTGAAAATATAAAATGCTGCAGCTGCTATGGAAAATAGTATGAAAAGTTCCTCAGAAAATTAAAAACAGAACTACCTTATGATCCAGCACCCTTACTTCTGGGTATTTATTCAAAACAATGGAAATCAGGAGTTCAGAGAAATGAGCACTTCCACATTCACAGCAGCACCAATCATAACAACCAAGCTGGAAAACAACTCCAATGCCAATGACAGATGAAGGGATAAAGAAAATGTGGCATATGCATATGCTGGAATTTTATTCAACCTTAAAGAAGGAAATATTGACCCTGCAACCACATGGGTAAGCCTTTAGGTTATTACTCTAAGAGCAGTTCTTATACAGAATATTTTTAAAATTCCAGCATTATATAATAAATAACTTTTAAAATGTGGGTTTTTAATGAAATTTTTCATAATTTAATGAAGGTATGAGGTGAGGATTTAACTTTTTATAGAATTCTTATTTTCAACAAAACTTACTCTATTGGAGACCAGTTAACAGATTAAAATTGTAATTATCTATGCTAAGACCTAGTATGTAATTACAAAGATAGTATAAGCATTTTTTTTTTAACAAACTAGTCAATGATGCTAGAATTATTTCAACTGACCAAGCAAGAGAATAAAATAATGGCTCACCTCCACGTTGTTACTGGAATGCTCTTCCTGGGAGGTAAATGTCACTCATATCAAAATAAAAAGATTCCCTCAATAGTCCCTAAAGTCTACAGGATAAAATCTCAATTCTTTTATTTCAAGCCCATAACCAAGGTCCTAATTTCACATCCTTACCTTTAGACACACTGCCCCCTACAGGCGTCCGGCAAAACAGCCACCAAAGCACTTGTATTTTCCCAGATACATTCTCCGCCAGTGTGCCCGTGTTATTGTGCTGGGATGTGCCAACACGTTCTATGAAACCTTCAAGTCTCAGCTCAGGAATGGCCTTCTGATTATGTGATCTAGCAAAATACACACTTAAATATATTTAATGAATACAGAATATAGAGAAATTGTAATTATTTAAAATGGCAACATGGCCATAATTTAAGATTAGTATATTTCATATTGTTAACCTTAGAGTACAAGATGATCAGAGCAGGTTGGCAAGTGCATAATTAAATAAAAAGCAACATTTCTCCCAGAGAATCTCTGAGCCATCATAGCTCATGATCCAAAAATCCAACCACCCCACCAATCAAGCCTTGAGAATATTTCATAACCAGCTATGAACTATCAAAATATAGACAGAGAAGAAATTACTCTGCCCAAGACAGTTGCCATCAGCTACTACAGTATTAGATCTCAGGGCTATTTTTGCAGCACTCTCTTCTGACAAGTGATAGAATTGGATAATGAATAAACAGATGCCCTTCAAGAATACATTGTGAGAGCTGTATTTATAATAATACCTTTGGGTGGATTACTGATTTTAGAGATTGAACGTCTGGAAGGGAGAGTAACACACGGGGTTTTGCTGGTTTTTAATCATTTAGTCTTCAGCAACATGGAAACAGTGTAAGCTAAGGCACCGTAGGAAGGTTGGAATGGTTCCCTCCCTGTGGCTTGAAGAATAACAGCGCATGTGTAAAGTAGTCTCCATTTGTTGAGACACAGTGCTTTAAAAACTCCCATTTGAATAGACAAGCCTAGTAAGTTGCTTGGAGAGGTGTAATATTACAGAATACACACATGTGTGTGTGCATAAAACCTTGCTATTTTGAAATAGTAACCCAACAAAGACTCTAAACATGGTATTTCTGAAAATTCACAGGTATGAAGGGAAACCTTTTAATCAAGTTCTGTTATCTCTAAGGAAAGACAGATACAATTTTTTTAAAAAATTAACATGTGTTCTTGAAATGTGACTGTTGCAAAATTTTTCAAAACTTTTATCTTCCCTGGAGCTATGTATTTTCAAAATTCTCTACCCTGTTTTTTGGTTTTTTTTTTCATCAAAAACCCTTTCTACTGGGCCCTCCCTGGTGACGCAGTGGGTTAAGCAACGCACTATGAAGCAAACCGCAGCCACTGCAGCATGAGTTCGATCCCTGCTGCCGGCTGGGGAGGTGACCCACACGGTGCAGGCAGACCTCTCCTGCCTCAACCGCTGCTCCCCTCAGCAGCGTGTTTCTGCCAATCTGTCTGTTCTGGTCCCTGCTCTGTCTGGTGGATTCTCTCACCTCCCCACACCTTTGGCCTGTACCCCAGGTGCTTTTATGCATAAATAAATAAATCTTTAAAAAAAAACAAAAACCCTTTCCACCTTTCTGACTTTAATCCCAAGGCTGGTGAAGACACCATGGGAAGTAGCCAAGTGATGGCAGTTCTCACTGTCACCAAGGATTCCTTCATCATACAGTTGATGCCATGGAGAAAAAGTCATCGTGATATTATAATACACTGTCACCACCTCTTCTTATGGCATGCCATGCCAAGGCAATCTGCACACAAGTCCAGGCACAGCAGGATGTGACTGAGTCAGCCCTGCTGCATGCCCCGATAAAGGGTGCCCTCAGCCCGGTGATCACCCATACAGCAAACGTTAATGCAGGTGGCTTGTGAGGCAAACAGTTCATCACAGTTCAGCTGTCAAGCCATGAATTATCAGTAATGAGCATAAGCTTTCCATGTATAAAAATGATGATGGTTTCGTCCTCGCATGGAGGAAGCCCCTGCAGACAGTATGATGAAAGCACACATCTTGAACTGAAGTGTCTGGAAAACCAGTAACTTGCATGCTCAGTCATTGATCTGTCTGCATAGGGACACACGAAGGTGTTAGGGTGGCTTCTCTAAATCATCCTAGAGAGTGAAATATGAAACATGAAAAGTCAAGGTTTAAACAGTTGTCAAGATGCTAGAGCCAAAACATTCCCTGGGTAACACTTGCTAACTGCAGGCATTAATGCCAACACTTGGTGGGCAGAGACAGCTTTGCCCATGCATTGGTGAATGCTTCCCACCGAGCCCACAATCCGTTCCCAAGGGTCTTGTGTGAAGGAACTAGAAGCAAAGAACTCTAATCAGACTTCTATTGGCTCCACAGACTGCAAAATGGAAGAAACCAAAAGAAATTCAAACAGTATGAGCCAGAAGGCATTTATATGTCTCTCAGAAGCATTGTATTTAAGGGAGGCTGGTACTGGCAACAGGGAAACTATCATTTTCACCTGCAGCATACAGCTTAATTGAACTGACAGAAAGAGCAGAGCCCCTTACAATCTGCGTTCCTGGTTCAGCTTCATTACCCTGTAAAACCTGTAGGGGTCAGCATACTAGTGCTGTCGATGATAACTTTGAATGTGTTTTCCTAAGCTAAGTTGTCTACAAAACAAATGAACGAAGTGCATGGACATCAAGAAGTTTAAAGTTAGATGCATTCATAGGAACATGGATGGAAGTTTAAAGTTAGATGCATTCATAGGAACATGGATGGAGCTGGAAGGGATTATGTTCAGCAAAGTAAGTCAGAAGGCAAAAGAAAAATACCAGATGGTTCCTCCCCTAGGAGGAATATAAGGGAACCAAATAAGGATCAAGGAAAGGAATAAGAACAACAACAACAACAACAATAATAACAATAAAGACACAAAAACCAAAAATGAAAAGACAAGGACAAATTGGGGACACTTGGTGGGGAGGGAAGAGGAGAAGGGTGGAGGGCACATGGGAGCACGGGGGACTGGCGATATGGTGATGGGGAATATATGGGGATTACAACTGATGTCAAATATATGTAAATTAAAGGGAAAAATAGAATTTAAAAGAAAGAAGTTTAAAGTGAGTCTACCTTATAAAATCACCACCTTCCGAAACTCTCCTGATAACACAAGTCAGTGCAGAAATACTGACTTTACAATTTGGCAAGATAACTAAGGCATCAGTCTTTTACCCAAATGTACGCTACAAATGAAAATCATCAGTACTATAAAACTGAAATATCAGACATCATGCCAAAAGGTATTTTAACCATGCACTTACATTATGCATATTTTAACAATATGTTTCACAAATTAATTATGTCCTGAGAATTCCAGGATGAGGGTAACACGTCAGCCATTTAAGCAATTGATTTGCTGACTAACACAGTCGGCGTCTGTCAAGAATGGTGCCCACTGTGAAAGCAACACTTGGTCCGATGAAATCTGCGGCTCTCTGCTCCAGTGATTCCCTTGCCCTTGACATCTCCATCTCACACACTTTGTCTACAGTTCAAGCCGTCACACATCACATATGCCAGGATGCTCTGAGATGGATTATGTGCACGTGGCCAACAGACATGTAAAAAGTACCAGACTGGGGCCTCTCGGTGGTGCAAGGGGCTAAGTCTCAGCACTATGAAGCTATCTGCAGCCACTGCAGCATGAGTTCAATCCCCACCCAGGGAGCAGCCCCACATGGTACAGCAGACCTCTCCTGTCTTGCCCACTGCTCCCTTCAGCAGTGGATTTCAGTAGATCTGCCTGTTCTGCTCCCCACTGTCTGGTGAGTCCTCTCACCCCCTGCACCTCTGACCTACACCCCAGTTCTTGTATGCATAAATAAATAAAACTTAAAAAAAAAAGTACCAGGTTATCAGCAACAAGGGGAACCTGAGAACCACATGGATATTTTTAAAATGCACCAATAACTCAAACTAAGAGCTTTCACACACAAAGGTTTTGGGTCTTTAGAACCAAGTTGATACTTGTGATTAAAGTAACTTGTCTGGACCCTCCCTGAGGTAGTGTCTTTTCATTCCTTAAATGGATTATTTATGGGTATTATAAAATTACCATTCTGGAAACAAAATTACCCAAGATTATGAATTCTCGGAATGTGTGTCTTGTGTTTCAATTAACTTCAAACTTAACTTGAAAGTAATCAGGTACTGTTTTAAGAATTTGGTAACATATAATTAAGTAATGAATTTTGATAATTTTCAATGAAATATCAAAAACAAAAGCACTCTTTCAAGGTATTATATTTTAAGAATCATATAATTAAAGTTAGTATATTATAAAAACATGAGCTATTTCCCAAGATGTTCAACAATTATGAATTTGAAAAATAACACACTAGTATTTACAAAGTTAAGTTTTAATTATACTCCTTTTTCATACATTTTAATTTTAAAACATCAATTAAAGAGGTATTACTTCTACACAATGAACAGAACAAAAAGCTAAAAACAAGTTCATTTTTCAATGCAGTGTGATAGTCATTTTGTGCTGTATTTTTTTTAAAGATTTATTTATTTATGCACACAAGAGCTGGGGTACAGGCCAGAGTGGTGGGAGGTGAGAGGATCCACCAGAGACATAGGAGGGCACAGAACAGGCAGATACACTGAAACACACTGCTGAGGGGAGCAGCGGGCACAGCAGGAGAGGTCTGCCACACCATGTGGGTCACCTCCCTGGCCGGCAGCAGGGATCAAACTCGTGCTGCTGTGTCGTGAATGCTTCATAGTGCGGCACTCAACCCACTGCGCCACCAGGGAGGCCCTTGTGCTGTATTTTTCAAAGGGCTTTTCAACTCAGCCTACTAGGTGGTTTTAGGAACTCAGTCCTGGAACTCCTGTCAGAAGATATCAAAGTTTATGCAGCCTGTATCCTAATACTGTCTTCACTCCTTCACTATCATTTTTCTTAGTCTTTTTGCAAAGTGTTAGCCTTGAAAATGCTGATAGCAAATTTCCACATCCATGTGAGTGTCTTTATACTGAGAGATGCTTATTGGTGAAGGAAAGACCCACTGCACCTCTTATTAAGAGCACTGCGGAATTCCTCTGCAAACATGACTTACCTAGAAAACCTTGCACTTCTATCAGACATCTGACTTTGCATTTAATTAGAACAGTGAGGTTATATTTTAAAATGATAAATTCTGATCAAGCAAGATTTGTCTAGTCTATAAATGTGGTTTACATTTCTGGCAGGGAGTATCTGGGGGTTATATCTCATTTTTTTTTCTTGATGGGAAATAAGATCAAAGAAATGTGAAAACCCCTAGAGATTTCTGAACTCTTCCCACAGCACAAAACTTTATGTATCTGATTGTGTGCAAAAAGCTAGCTGGTGTCCTTGTCTTCAAGGAGTAGTATGTGGGGCCATCTAAGCAAGGAGGGGATCTACTCAAGACTGGAGAACCAAGCGCATAAGCAGGTAAGAACAGATATTCAAGGATTTTCAGAAATCAGACATCTGCATAGTGAAAAACCCTCTACTGAGAACAGGACAAGATTCCAGGCACCAGTGTGCTACAATGAACTCTTATCTGTACCTCCTTTTTAACACCCATTCTAGGTTTGAAACACTAGACAGGAATAGGCTGCAAATAAATATTATCCTCACTACTGGTTACTAGAGCTTCAAAAAGGGACGTTTCTGAGTCTTTCCATTTATGTTTTGGAAAGTGGACAGGTAGGATGAGCTAGATGGTGCTGCACCAACAAACCATTCCCAGCACGTATTAGTGAGGACTCTCAAGTGAGGACCCTCAATGGACACAGCCACTCTGCCAGTTGCCATGTCAAAGGGAAGAGATTATCTGAGCTGGGCCTGGGGTGGCTGGATCTACACGTTCAGAACTATTTTCATCACGATATTAAGAAGTTATTCATCTGCCTTTCGTTTCATTTTGATGGTGATACAGCAAGACATCTTTAATAATAATAATTATATGATAATAATTCCATAATAATAATTAAAGTAATATATTAATAATGAAATGATACCTCTATGGCTGTTTGATAGTTATAAATTAAATTCACATGAATAACTTCATTTGCTTATCATATAATTGAAAGATAAGCATCAATAGCTACTCCACCACACACACAAACACACACACAAACATACACACATACCAAAACTGATATCTTAAGATCCATTTAAGAAGAATTAACTGCATTTCATTTTGTTGTTGTATCCATAGTATTTTAATGCTAACTGGAGTACACTTCTCTCTTCCTAGCCTGTTTTTTTTTTTTTCCTGACAGTGACTTAAATGTATTTTAAAATTTAGATCTAATGTCATCACATTTCATTGGTTTATTTTCATATTTTTGAGTTTGTGAATTCTTTATATATTCTGGATATATTCTTTATCAGAAAAATAATTTGTAAGTATTTTCTCCTAGTCTTGACTAAGAGCTGGCAAGTGCAAATGAATATTTTCCACATATTTCTGAAGACCCTGAAGTAGAAATTTTGTTTTTATCTCACAGATGGAAAAAATTGAGGTTTAGTAAGTAAAGGTCCAGATGTGATGTAAAGGCTCTCTGATTAGTTGCTCTCTCTATTCTCTGTTTTTCCTTTAAAGTAGGACAGGTTCTATGTTCTTGATCATATTTTATAACTTCTCTGTTTTATTTACCCCTTTGTCAGTCCTCTCATTAAGTTCTTCATGAATTCACTCAACAAATAACAAGTATAAACAGCTACTCACTGTGAACAGGAGCTGAAAAGACTCATCTATGAAGAGAAAAGCTTAAAATACTTTTATAGCTGATGAAATAAGGTAATAGTGATGTTTTATATTCTAAAATGACAGGCTACTTTACCAGCTACTTCTGATAAAAACTGCCATGATATAAGCCACGATCATGTTTGTGTCATACCATTTTGTCATAACTGCCTGGACCAAGTACTATAGTCACCAAAACAATCTTGTCCCCTGGGCAATGCATGGATCTAATAGAGATCAATGAGTGTTCTCTGTATTGGAAAAATCAAATCCTGCCTTAAGAAGTCAGGCTGAGAGTTATCCAAAAAGAGATCCCCATGAAACAGGAGTAGCAGAAGCAGACAGGCCAGCAAATGACTATAAAGTCTTGGGAAGTTCTTTTGTGTTTTGAACAGCCTTTCAACTTGTGGTGGTGCCTATCAAATACCCATGAACACATTTGCTTGCTCCCAGGGTTAAAACATGTCTCGGGCCTTATAATTTTTCAAATTACATGCAGCATTTTCTAACATGTTTTCAAAACTGCAAGGTATATGTAAATGTGTGTGCATGCATGAATGTGTACATAGATATATACATATACATGCAAACGTATGAAAATTTTCACCACCCTTACAATTTATAACAAGTGCTGCTGCTTGTTCATTAAATAACAGAAGATTTAAATTTTGGACTATAATTTTCTGATCTCTTTATGCAGCTCTATTTCCAGGATTATCTTTCAATAGTATAGTTGCTTTCTAAAACAATGTTAAACTTTCTTCTTGGTTGGCTTTATTCCATTTATCAGTCCACCACTCTGAATCAGTTACTGAAAAATATCCTTAGTGACACTTCTATCAGTATAATTGTTAAGATTTATCTGAAAATGTAATAGTGTATCTTATTTTTACTTAGCTTTCACAGAGGCATAATTTCTGAGAAATAAAATTAATTCAATTTAAGTATACATTTTCCTCCAAGTTTGCTTTAGGTGTGGGTGAGAGAGCAGATAAACTCTAGATTTCTCATTATCCAAGTTTTTCCTGAAAACAATCAAACTAACTCCCCATTGTAAAAGAATGTAATGAGGCACATGTCATAGTGACTGATACCCTCTCCCAAACCAAAATGGGAAACAGAGGTAGCAAGACAAACAGAAAAGTGGTCACAGAACATCTTCTCATTTATATAACATTATGCATTTTTGAAACTGTTTTCTTAAGTATGTAAGCTTTGTCTACTTTTTAAAAATAGGGTGTGTATAATTAAATATGTGAAAATTTTATGAATTAGAAAAAAGTACACATTTCAAAGAATTGTTTTATTATTTTTTTTAAAGATTTATTTATTCATGCATACAAGAGCTGGTGTATAGGCCAGAGTCACGGGAGGTGAGAGGATTCACCAGAGACAGAGCAGGGAGCACAACAGGCAGAATTTTAGCAAATGCATGCAGTTGTATAAGTATACTGCCTACTGTTTTGTTGGATTGTTCGTCTTTGTTTTGAATCTTAAGAGTTATTTATACTTTCTGGATACAGATCTTTATCAAACTTGTATTTTTTTTAAAATATTTTCACTGTATTTGTGGCTTTCTTTTTCATTTTCTTAACAGTCATTTGGAGAAAAAAATAAGTTTTCAGTGTTCCAAAAAATCTTTGCCAAAGCCAAAGTTATTATTTCCTTCCATAATTTCTTATAAAGGTTGTGTAATTTAAAGGCTATGAAGTCTTATGGGATAATTTTTTGTATGTGATGTTAGGTAAGGGCTCAGGTTTATATTTTACATATGAGTATCAACTGTTCAAGTATCAACTGCTCAAAAGTTTATTATTTTTCCCATTTAACTAGGTGATAATTTTCTTTAAATGGATTAATATTTATGGATACATTTCTATATGTTCTTTTCTATTGCACTGACATACGTATCTTTCTTTGTGCCAACTCTTAAGTGCAGTTTTACATTAAGTCTTAAAATCAAATTGTTTTTAGCTCGTCTTTAAAAATTGTTGTGACTATTTACAGAATTTTTTTACACTTTTATATCAATTCTGTAATCAACTGAATAATTTCTACAGATAGTTTATGGTGTTTTTGAGTGGATCCACACTGAATATATAGATGAATTGAGGAATGTTACCACAGTAATAATACTAAATCTTCCAATTTGCGAACATCTATTTTTATAAATTTAACTAGTACTGTCATTTTTTACTACAATGTTTTGTGGGTTTAAGTGTTCACACATTAAACATAGTCTGTTAAATCCATCCACAGCCATCTAGCAATAAATCTTATCTTCTACTGCATTATGATATTTTAAACTTCAAATGCTGATAGTTCACAACTAAAATATATTTTTTAGACACAAAAAACACTGATTTAAAAGAATACCTGTACCCCTATGTTTATTGCAGCACTATTTACAATAGGTAAGACCTGGAAACAACCTAAATCCCAAAAACAGATGATTGGATCAGGAAGATGTGGTACATATACATGATGGAATACTATTCAGCAATCAAAAAAGATAAAGTAGAGTCATTCATAGGAACAGGGATGGAGCTGGAAGGGATTACGTTCAGTGATATAAGTCAGAAGGCAAAAGAAAAATACTGGATGGTTCCCCCCCTAGGAGAAATAGAAGGGAACCAAATAAGGATCAAGGAAAAGAATAATAACAGCAACAACAACAACAATAATAATAATAACACAACAAAACAAAAAGACAAGGACAAATTGGGGACACTTGGTGGGGAGTAGGGAGGGAGGGTTGAGGACAGATAAGAGCACAAGGGACTGAGGGAATGGCACACTGGTGAAATGGTGGTGGGAAATCCATGGGGATTACAATTGATGTCAAATATATATATATATATAAAGAAGGAAAAAATAAAATATATTTTTTTATATGTTAGCCTTGCATAATGCAACCTTGACAATCCCACTTATTAGAGTAGTTTTCTGATGATTCCTCAAGATTTTCTTCAAAAGTAGTAACATTAGAGAGTTCCACTTCTTCAATACTAAGCTGTATGATATATTATTTTTAGATTTATTGTACTGGTTAGAATATTCCTAAGAGTGCTGAACAGGAGAGATGAGCGTAACCGTCTTTGACTTGCTCACAAAACTTAAAGGAAACACATTTCACCATATTGGGAGATGTTAACTTCAGCTTTCTCAATGATTCCCTCTGGCAGAACTTTTCTTTCATCTACTTTGCCGAGAGTTTTATCATGAATGAGTGATAAATTTTGTGAAATACTTTCTTTTTAAAAAAATCTTTTAACATATTGAATTGCAATGACTGAGTCTCGAAATGTTAAAGCAACTTTGCATAAATCTTGGGATAAATCCCATTTGATCGTGATCCATTCCTTTTTATTTATTGCTATACTGAGGCACTAAAATTTTTAAAGCATGTTGTATATATACAAGAGGAAAACTAATCTGTAACTTCCTTTGCTTTCTTTCCATTTTTTTTCCCTAACGATGTTGTCTGACTTTGACAGCATAGGATATATTTGGAAATATTCTCCCTTCTATTCTCTGGAAGAATCTATGTAGATTTGACATTATTTCTTTCTTAATGGTTGGTATAATTGCTCAGTGAAGACAACATCTGTCCTTAAAGGTTTTTCTTTGTATTTGGTAGTGGGGGGGGGGGTGTTGTCTTCTGGAACACTTTAATTTTTACATATTTTAGCTGAATTTTTTAGAGAAGTTTTAGGTTCACAGCATAATTGAGCAAAAGGTACAGAGACTTCTCACTTACTCCCTACCCACACACATACATAGCCTTCCCCATCATCAATATGTCCACCAGAGTGGAATTTTTACAATTGGAAAAATAATTCTGACACATGATTATAACCCAGAGCCCATAGTTTATATTAGGGTTTACTCCTTGCATTGTATATTCATTGGGATTTTTTTTGAAATTTTAAAAAATTATTTATGCATACAAGAACTGGGGTGCAGGCAGGGTGAGACAATTCACCAGAAACAGAGTAGGGAGCAGAACAGGGGGACCTACTGAAATACACTGCTGTGGGGAGCATCCTGTGCCATGTGGGTCAGCACCCTGGCTGGGGATCGATCTCATGTCACAGTGGCTGGTGACAGCTTTATAGCACTGAGACTTAACCCCTGTGCCACCAGGGAGGCCCTACTCATTGGGTTTGGACAAATGTATATTGTGTATCCATCAATACGATATCATGTATAATAGCTTCACTAGTCCACCACTTCTACATCCCACCAAAGTCTTAAATAGACTTAATACCATCTGACGCGTAAAATTAGTCTCTGTCTGTGTATCAAAATGTTAAAAATATATTTCTTAGTAAAACGCCACTATCTGAAAAGATCCGTAAACTCTAAACACAAACTAAAGTCAGCACAAAGGAATGCCACATCCCGGCAAGAGTTGATGGATTTCCTGTGTTCTCAAAATACGTGTTAATTCTATTGTGCAATTTGCAAATAAATTTTATTAAGCAATGTTATCTCCATAAATCTGATTTTTTATAATCTGTTTTTAGGGTGTTGGAGATACTGAGAAAAATAGATAGCTAGGGTACATGGCTTATAAAATAAAACTTATGCTTTTTTCCAAACAGAACTAATTCATCTGTAAACTGTATATTAATCTCTGTGTCTCAGTGTAATAATAAGCATCCCAGTAAGATTATACCCTTATGCTTTGGGCATTAGGGGATTGGCAAAATCACTTAGCATTTTATTCAAGGTTTCTTAATATGTTCATGAAAAAGTAATTGAAAAACTGAGAGAGGAAGGAAAGGAAGGAACAGACAGGAGAGACTGGAGAGAGAGTCAAGAGTGAAGACTAGAAAGGAGTGGAATAGCTGGGGCATAAACCATGATGGAACTGGAGAGGATGATGCTAAGGGAAATTAAGTCCGAAGAGAAAGACAAACACTGGATGGTCTCACTTACATGTGGAATACAGAGAAACCAAAAAGTCGGATAAAGTCAAGCCAGTAACAAACCCTGGAAATCTGACCTTAAGCTGAGGCTACTCTGCTCTACCCAGGGCCTCCCTCGTGGCCTAGGGGTTAAAGTCTCAGCACTACCAAGCTGCCCACTGAGACCTCAGTTCGATGCCCGGACAGGGATCTGACCCACATGTCGCATAGACCTCTCCTGCCTTGCCTGCTGGTCCCCTCAGCAGTGCATTTCAGTAGATCTGCCTGTTCTGCTCCCCACTCTGTCTCTGGTGAATCCTCTCACCACCTGCACACACCTATGGTCTGCACCCCAGTCCTTCTATGTAAAAATAAATAGATAAAATCCTTAAAAAAACAAATTAAAGTCAGATTATAAAGGAACCAAATAAGGATCAATAATAATAATAATGATAAAAACACAACAACAAAAAAAGACAAGGACAAATTGGGGACACTTGGTGGGGAGGGGGGAGGGAGAGGGTTGAGGGAAGACAAGAGTACGAGGGACTGAGGTGATGGTGCACTGGTGAAATGGTGGTGGGAAATCCATGGGGATTATAATTGATGTCAAATATATATAACTAAAGAAAAAATAAAATAGCTTTCATTTAAGTTTAAGAAAAAATAGAATTGAAGCTACCAGAGGGGACAGGAGCAGGTAGAAATAATGGGGGTGGGGAGCCCAATGTATGATGGTGGAGAACCCTGGGTGTTGGTGGTGATTGTGGTGTAGCTGAAGGGGGAGATCTGTACCTCTAAATCACAGACAGTTTTGCGAATTACCATCTCAATAAAAACCAAACAAGAGTAGAAAGCAGAGGAGGAAGTAAACTGAATGAGAGGAGATCTCACTGAGCAAAGACTCCACTTATCGACAAGGGGCAGCAGGAAACGATTGACTCTGATGCTGTAAAAAGCACTGACCTGTTTTAAAAAGGCTATTTTGATATCAAAGAAAGAGAGATGGCTCTCTGGATCAAAAGGCCACAGCCAGAGTAGTGAGGGCAAAATAGAGAGCAGCAGATGAAAGCATGGTTTACCTGCAGCGGCCAGGACAGCAGCCTTAGCACAAAAGATGCGCAGATTAGGAAAGTCAACGAGCTAGTCCTGGAGCAGACAGTGAACATGCATTTCCTCCCCACCTGGTCCTCTCGCCCCTCAGGGGTGTCCAGGCCAGAGGGCAGCAGGGCTGCGGATGTCATCAGCCACCTTCCTTCACCTCTGGGACCTGACCTCTCCTCTCTTTGAGGATTGGTTGGAATTACTGATGCTACGTGCCATCACAGGTTTTCAATAAAAGGCAACAGAAAGTTGAAATTTATCGTTAACATGGGAAATGAGAAAGCTAGCCAAGTACATAATGAAAACTATGACTGGATCTTTTCACAGTAACTACCAAAAACATGGCCAAACAGACAAATGAAACAGTGGTGGGTGTTACCTTCCAAAGGGCAGCTGCTTCCACTCAAATGTCCCTCTCTTCCTACCCCCCTGGCACGAAGCCTTACCTGCTGCACAAGAAAACTGCACTCTGTTACCAGGGGCCACTGTGGCTGAAACGTGTCTCCACATTTCATCTGCAGAAGTTCTGACAGTCCCTCAAAATATGGCCTTGTTTGGTATCAGGGCCAGTGCAGGTGTCACTCATAAGACGGGGTTGTTAGGGTGGACCCTAAGGCAAAGCCACTGCTCTCACAAAGAGGCAACGTGGACAGCGGCATGCACAGCGAGGGTCAGTAGAAGATGGTCACCCACAAGCACAGGGGCTGGGATGCCTTTCCACAGTCCTTGGAAAGAATCAGTCCTGCAGAGAACTTGACCGTGGGTTCTGACCTCCAGAATGATGAAGCAAGAGATTTCTATTGTCTCAGCCCCCCAGTTCGTGGTCCTTAGTCCTAGCAAACTTATGTGAGTGCTGTCTGCGTGCCTGAGGGTATTCTTTGAAGCACCTTGCCTATATCATTACACACGGCCCTTCTGTGGGTATTATTCTCCAAGCCACTTTTAAACAAATGGGGATACTGAGTCACAAAGTCCATAAACAGCAGCGCCAAGTCAAGTTCAGGCAGTTTACCATGACACATTGCCTCCCCAGAAGGAAAACAATTCATAGGAGAAAAAGCATCACTGAGTTTTGCTAATACTTCTTTCTTCTCTCTCTCTCACCCCTGCCCAAAATATTCTGGAGCTAAAAAGTTCAGACTAACTCCTAATTCTCAGTAGCCTTTCCCGGAATGGGCTGTGTTACTTCAGGGCAGCACTGTGTGTTATTTCCAGTGCTACTCCACAGAAGCCCTTACTACTTGGTATTGTCATTGTTAATTGTTTTTTCCTCTCACTAAATCCCGAGCTCTGGAGGAGCTAGAATAGGGTGACCCTTGGTCACTTCGATATCTGTGGCTCTTGAAGCAAGCCTGACACATCAAAAATATTCAAAACATTTGTCAAATGAATAAATTCACGTTGAAGGAAGCCCTAAGGAATTCTGTAGGCCCTAACTTTCTTAAACACAAACCCACATTCATAATATTAAAGGGCATCCATTACAAGGGTTGACACCCTTCAATACTGGTCACCACAAAACTTTTATATGAGAAGGGAAACACTTTAGTTTCTTTCACACTTTCCTTCAAAGGAAAGGGAATAGACTCTCTCTGAAATATCGCATGCACTAATGAGTTAGGCATTTCAGACGCTGGAGCCCATGCATACAGCACCGTAAATTAAAATTCAGAGATGTTGAGCTGGTGAAAGTCAGTGGCAGAGTTAAAATGAGTGACAAAAACTGGTGTCCTTGAGTGTGACAATTGAGGCAGAGTAAGTTGTTGTTTTCTTCTAGCAAACAAGAAACATTTGATTCTATCTCCCAGAAAGCTGCCAAACCTTTTTGTTTTGTATTGCCAATCTCAGCTAGCCAAAACACTCTGGCCTGGTATCAGTGTTCTCCACAGGAGAGGAAGAAGCCACAGAGGGAGGCGCCCTGAGACACTGCTTTATCCCAAGAGCAGGTGCAGAGAACTCACAAGGGAAAAGTGAACTTGGCTTTGGACCAAGGTTTAAGTCCTCAGATTTGCATCTCTCTTGGCAGGTTCTGCCTTCCTCAGTCCATCAGCTTTGTCCTCAGGCCAGTTTTCACTGCCTCCCCAGATGGATCCAGCAGTTCCAGGACAAACAGTGGATTCTCCCCATTCAACAATCCCTCCTTCCTCGGGTTGCCATGTTTCTTGAAACAACACGATTTCCTTTTCCTTTGGGTTGAGGCTCGGCTCCTTTCTAACATGCAACTCAGAAGTTAGCTCAGACTAAAGAATTTGTACATCAGTTAATTAATTAGTTGGAGAAGTGCAGAGAAGCATGGTGGAGTTAGGCAATTTTCAGTCATGATCAACTCTGTGTGATTCTGTTTTCTTTAAATAAGGAAAGTGAGGCTTGGAGAGGTTCAACAACTTGACTAATGCCAGTTGGTCACTGGCTAAAAGAGCTGTACAATAGTGATCATAACTTTGTATACTCTGTGTGCATTTATTTATTTGTTTTTTCCTTTATATGTGTGGCTAATTCCATAATTTAGAACAGGGCATAAAAACTGTTTTATGCTGGATTAGGGGACCCCTTATAGTTAAATCAGTGACCTCCTAAAATTTATTATGGAGCTGTGAGGTTTTTCAAAGAGACCCCAAGTTGAATACTCCCTCCTCTGCTTCCTCATTTTAGGGAAGTGATTTGGTCTGCTAAATCTCAACCTGCCCATCTGGAAGCCACAGATACTTCCCAATCTCGACGTTACTGCATTGATTGTGTTTTGGGCTTGTAAATTCTTTGTTGTGTACTACATACCCTGATAGGATGTTTAACAGTTTCCTGGTCTCCATCAAGAGATGCCGTAGCACCTCCCCCCCAATTATGACACCCAAAAAATTCTCTAGACTTTTCCTGAATGTCTCCTGGGTGTCAAGTCACCAAGGGAGGAACTGTGGCAGGAAAGATTAACGGTAGTGTGGTCATCGAAGTCTTCACGTCATGTTGGTTTGGCCAACAGCTCAATGCTGCCGGTGCTGCTATCTCCCCAACGCCCGTGCCCTCAGGGTCAGCTTCATCTATGATCATTCCTACATTTAAAGGAGAACCTCTGGGTCTGTGTCTCGGAAGAAGAGAGTTGCTGGATCTGGAGCAGACTGTGGATCAGCTTTTCAATTGGAAACCCCCTAGTAACTCATCATGGGAGAGAGATTCAGAGACGTGTTAGTGGAAGGAGATGACCTGAGGTAAGCAATACTGCTTCTCCTGTAAATATAACGGCATTTAGCCTGTCGCACCTATTATTTACAGGGAACTGGATAAGTTATGGGAAAATAATATTTGTATATGTAAGTACACTTGTAATACATCCACATCTGGTAGTTCTGGAAAAGACAACTTCTCTTTTACTTTAGGTTTATATATAACAGATGATGTTTATCCCATTGTAGACACATTTCAAACAAAAGGGTGTTTCATAAAAAGAAAAATATCACCTAAGAGGTCTGTTCAAAGTCTAGAGATAAATACTACTTAACATCAATATACTTGCTTTTGATTTTGGTACCAAGATGTTTGAAGTCGGTTGTGGATCAAACATCTCCATGTCTACCAGTTTGCTTTTTATCCTACTCAATATTTGTAAATACCATGTGTAACATGAGAATGAGGAAGTAAACAGACCAGCAAACATCACAAAAATGGAAAATAAAGATCTTTCTGCCATGGAAAGGTCAAATTTTAGCTAGATCTGCACTACAAACCAAAGTAAAACATAAAACTGAGAAAATACCATTTTTAGTTACAATTAGAATGTTAGCATTGGAAGTGAGAGAATTGATATGTATTTCTTATACTTTTTAAATTGAACATTGCATTATACACATTTCCCATCTGCATCACTGAGAATCGACTTATCTCCAGTAGCAAGAGAAATATGAGCAAAATAACCAAGCAGAATGACCTGAAACTAGAAAACCACTGCAGAGTGGAAGGAACCTGCATCGATACAAGGAGGTCCTAGTAACGGGAAAGGATTTCATTGGCACATCAACGTCTGACAAGCAGTTAATGTCCAAAGTACACAAAAAGTTCACAAACAAAACAATACAAAAATCCAACAACCCAATTTAAAAAAATGGGCAGAAGAACTGAATATACACTCTGCAAAGAAAATATTTTGCAAACTACATAGAACCATGATTTCTTTAATAGTCAAAAGAATGCTTTATTGAGCTATATTTCATATTTTCTCTTTGGGTTCCTTTTTTACTTTAATTTTTCATTTAATGAAGTAAATGAAAGTTTAATGAAGCAAAAAAAAGAATAGTTAGCAATCATGATCATAAGAATCAGAAGCTCTGAAAGCAGATAAACTTATGTTTGAAGTCATTCCAACCTTTATGTACCATTTCACGTCAAGCCACTCCTCTCAAAATACTTTTCCCTCATGGATAGAGTGGAATAAAGCTTGCCCCATCTGCAGGACTGTTTTGCAGCTGAAACTAAATTAGGCTTAAGAGTACCTTAAAAGCTTGGCTTGGGGTCATAATGTCTGATGAACATCACACAGAAAAGCTTAGGTGAGGATGAAGGACGAGACAGTCTGAAGCCTCTAATTCACTCAAGGGGACAGAGAGGTGAGAAGAGTGATGGATAACTGGGATTTCTCCTTTTTTTTTGAAAAAGCATGACATAGACTCAGAGTGCTACTGCCTGAGTTCAATCCCCAGCCAGGGAGCTAATCCATGGTGCAGCAGACCTGTCCTGTCTTGCTAACTGTCCCCTCTGCAGTGTATTTCAGTAGATCCACCTGTTTTGTTCCCCACTTTGTCTCTGATGAATCCTCTCACCACCAGCCCCTGCACTTCTGGCCTACACCCCTGTTATTCCATGCAAAAATAAATTAAAAAATGTTAAAAAATGTTTGACGTACAATTGTCATTAATGAAACCTGAGAAGCAGTTAGTCATAGTTCATCAAACCCTTCCTTGTCAGTAAAATAAACATGCAATCATCAGGCGATTTAAGAAATCCTTACAAGAACACAGTATTTTTGACTGAACACATGCACGCACACATATTCGCAACCCCAAAAATAGTAACTGCCCATTCAATGGGAGATAAATAATTTGTAACACATCCATTTTCAATCAAGTCCAAAGGAACAAACCCAGGGTAATCTCAAGGAATTTTTCCATCTTGGTGAGCAACAGGGTGATAAATCATGGTGCCCGGGGGAGAGGGTGTGATTGCAGTTTGCTTAAACTGCTATAGAAAGTGGCATTGGACAGAATCACCTGCAGCTGCTGGGGATAAAAGAAGGCGGCAGCAGAGCTGTCCCTAGGACACCTCCAGGGGGATGAAAGGAAGGTGCTTCTTCCTCAGTGCAGTTGTGAAATGTGGATGCTGGTGGGGAAAAGGCTTTACTCCTTGGTCCTAACAGATACACAGTGAACGAATGTGAATGCGGTGTGTGGCAGGGTGGTCTCTGAGTCTGTGCAAACATGTACACAAGCATGTTTCCAGGGGTGATCTCTGAGTTTGTGTGAGCATGTACACATGTGTGTTTCCAGGGGCCACTCAGAACTCAGAAAGGAGTGGGGGCACTAAATGACTCACCTTGGAAATTCTCCTTACACCCTATCTTTCTCTCTCTTTCCTTTTCTACCTCATCATACTATTTCAAAAAATCTGAAAAGCTAAACCCTATAGAGCTGGATTCTGTAAGTGATTTCAGCTTAACAACAAGCCCCATTAAATGTCTGTCAGCTTCGAAAAACATACTTATGGAACTACATAAAGCAGGGACACAAAATTTGTGAAGTAAGACTTTTGACTGTACACAACTATCAATTTTTTAGGAATGGGAGAGAGAGAGAGAAAGAGAGAGAGAGAGAGAGAGAGCGAGTCCTGTGATCTGTCTTCCTTTGTAAACTAATCAATCTTCAAAAGCAAAGGAAGGGGCAACTGTGGCTGAGCAGGCTGGCTGAAATGAGCTGTGAGTCTTATTGCCCCTGTAAGAATGGGCCGAATGGATCAGCCCTTGGGGGACCTTGCCTGACAGAATCCACCTTCTTTCTGGAGAGAAAGTGACCAGGTACAACAGCAACAAGGAAGCAGAAGCGCTATGTCCATCCTGTCCTCATCCCCACACCGAGGACAAAGATAGCAGCCAGTGACAAAGGACCTATCAGAAGTCTTCAGTTACCTGAGCTATTGAAGGCAAATAGGAAAAAATTCCAGCAGAAAAAAATGCTACAATCTTTCACTCAGAATTTCCTCAGTCAACACAATACCAAAAAAAGACCTTAATGATAGTCTTAATTTATTTGGGGTTAGATGCTTATACTTAGGATGTTTTCTGAAAGAGCTGAGTATGTATCAAATGCCTCTTTGGGCCTCACTGGTGGTCTATGGGTTAAAGTCTGAGCAGTAGCAGCGCCACAGCCTGAGTTCGATCCCGGCAAGGGAGCTGACCCACATGGCGTGGCAGACCTCTCCTGTCTCCCCACTACTCCCCTCAGCAGTGTATTTCAGTAGATCTGCCCGTTCTGCTCCCTCCTTGGTCTCTAGTGAATCCTCTCACCACCCGCACCTCTGGCCTACAATCCCAGGTCTCCTATGGCAATGAAAAATAAACAAATGCCTCTTTAATTGATTTCAAATAAATGGGGTTAGTATCTGAACTAACTTTCTTAAGCTTCTTATTTCCATATACTAGAGTTGAACACAACACAAAATAGCTTTATAAGATACTTTAAAGAAACAAATGACTCCCTGAGTATACTTGCTAACTTTTTATGACCTGTTATTTTCCTTATCAGATTAAGATTTTCATTAAATATAGAGAAACAAATCTCAATTACCTTTACCAAAAGAATAAAGCACATTTCCAGTTTGTGTCTTAGCAGTACTCGCTGAAGAAACCATGGCAGAGATAACATATTTTACTTTGGATGTGACTTTGAATTGCAATTTCTTACTTACTTTAAAATGCTGAATGACTCTGCTAGGAATTCATATGAATTCAAAATCTAAAATGGCACTGCCAGATCTAAATACAGCTCATGAAAAATGGAAAGGCTTTGAAGAGTTTTCTCCTCTTGCTTATAAGTCAACTTAGTTTTTCTCCTAGCCAATTTCTCTAGCCACATCTTTAAATACCAACTGAGATCCCGATGACCAATTTAGGGGCGTGCAGAGCCAGTGAAGGTGACTGGGACATTAACAGCTACGTTGTCTGCCCAGCATCTTCGCCCATATCACAGATGGTTGTGGTGGGAGCATCAGTTACAGTCCCCCCAAACCAGAGGCCACCAGAATTATCACCTGACCTAGGCGATCTCAATATTCTATTCTCCCCCAGGGTGACTGGTCAGAGGATGGAAATATGGCCAAGAGGGCTAACCACATTCCTTCCAGAAACATTTGCTAAATACATTTGTAAGCCATTTAGGATTTAACATAATAAAACAAACAAACAGAAACAGGTAAATTTCAGAACTGCAAATGGCATCTTCTGCACAATGTGTTGAGAACCTGTTTCAAAATGGATCGAAGCAGCATAAAGAGCTTGAGAAAGAAAGGACAGGGTAGTATGGGCAGGAGAGAGAGAGTAAGAGAGGAGGAAGGGAACAGAGATGTGATTACAAATGAGAACAGACACAAGAGCTAACTCTGGGGGCATCGCTTCAGCCTCAGGTTCAGCATGCGCTAGAAGCCAGTTGACCCCCAGACTTCCATGCTACATGAACCAATGAGTTATGGAATAAACGTGGCAAAACTATGTTTTGACACTGGCCACCAAAAGAGTCCTGATTCATTTTTTTTAAAGATTTATTTATTTATGCATACAAGAACTGGGATACAGGCCAGAGGTGTGGGGGTGAGAGGATTCAACAGAGACAGAGTGGGGAACAGAAAGGCAGATCGACTGAAACACACTGCTGAGGGGAGCAGCAGGCGCAGCAGGAGAGGTCTGCCACACCATGTGGGTCACCCCACCCTGGCCAGCAGCAGGGATCGAACTCATGCTGCAGTGGCTGCGGTTTGCTTCATAGTGCGTTGCTTAACCCACTGCACCACCAGGGAGGCCCAAGAGTCCTGATTCAAACAGCCTTCAACCTCAAAAGTAAAACACAGTTACAAAGAGCTAATCACAATTATTTCACCTTTTGTTATGAAAGTGATAAAGTGATATTCCATAAGAAAATAACAACAAGCAGCTGCTGGGGCCTTGGCCAGCACTGGAGGAAATGGACCACTTTTACAGAAGATGAGGATGGTAGGTACAGGTTAGACAATGCAAGGAGCACTGCAGGTGGATGCATGTGTGTGACAGAAGGGAACAGCTGGGCACTGTCTGTCCAGTGACCCATGCCCCACCCACTTTCTTCTCCTATGCCTTGTGCCAGGTAGGGGCAGCCATGGCAGAGGCAAAGGTACTAGGAAAGAGCCGCTATGTTACTAAAAGTAAAGAAAACACAGTAACTGGCACACCGTTTCCTTTTGTGGACTGTGGATGCAAAGCAGGAGGTATAGCACACCGTTTCCTTTTGTGGACTGTGGATGCAAAGCAGGAGGTATACTGTGAACATGAGGTGACATTCAGGAGAATAAGAGTCAATCTACCAGGGGTGGTGTATACAACAGAGGGACAGAAGGAGCAATGTCAAGTCCACAAAGCACCACTGAGGAGTTGTACTAGCCGTAATCTTTCTGTCTCCCTGTAGAACTTTCTAACATAAATACCAGCAGTGTGTTTAAGAAACTGCAAATTTTATGTTTTTTTTATATGACTCATTCTTAAGAGAGACAGAGGATGTTGGGAATTACAGAGCACAGATGAGGACAAATGAAAGCTGATATCCAGCAGAGAAACAAGCATTGGATGAACAAGCATTGGATGTACAGACACGGATGTGTGTTCTGAATAGTTGGTGCTTGTGCTGAAGTTATTGTAAAATGATTTGAAAATGATCATTCAGAACAATGTTTAGTCAACTGATGGGCATGAGGAAATGAAAGTGGAAACTTGAGAGAGATTGGGACCAGATTGGGGAGGACTGAATTAGAAGTAGTATCACTTTATTCAGCAGTGAGCCTATAAAATCTCTACGCAGGTGTGAATGAAACACCCTATCCTAAAGACAACAGTGAGAATGAGTAGCTTTTGAAAGTTCTGTTACATGTTTGTAAACCAGAAGCGCTGCATAGTACACTATACTCAACAGCTTGATTTCATGACTTCCTAGCTCCTCAACTCACCCCTGAAAGTTTGTTTTAAAAAATAACTTTAAAGTATTTGAGTTATAAAATTCAAAGCCTGGAATTAGTTATTAGCTCATTGAAAACACCTGGCTTCTCAAAGAAGCTATTTGCTTGCACTGGATAATTTACATATGTGAATGAGAGAAAATGAAGTTCAAGCTTCTCTCAAAATAACCTTCAGAGCAAGAAAATGTCTTTCATGAAGAAATTTTAAATATAATTACACAAAATGACAGTTAAGGCATTAAGCATAAAATTTTGTAATTAAAGAAAAATGGTAGAATGTGATAACATGGTTATGGTCTGATTTTAAGGTTATACAATTTAATTTGTCTTAAAATATTTTTAGATTTTCTTATTCTTAACTACCTACTAACTTGTTAACCTGGATAGTTAAGGTTTCTTTTCCTCTGTGCAGTAGACAGCTTGTGGGTGAATGTTCCAGCAATTCTGAAAGGCAGACTCTATTTTTCAATGACTTGAACCATTGTTGGAAATGAACACTTCTACTTGAATAAGTACAGGCAGAAAGGATGCAGGAAGCCGGCTTGGCAGATGTATTATTCCACTTGCGAACACTCCACCGGGCACAGACACTCTAGCTCAGTATTTCTCTAAGTGCAAAGTCTGCTTTTCAGAATAAATCATTTGTATACAAGTTGACAGGCATAATACCCTGACGGACAAGAGCCGAGACCAATATTCCCTTCCTTGCTCCTTTCAAGATGAAAAATCAGCTGAAGATGGCCTTTCTGATCTGGTTTTTGTGAAATATACACAAGAAAATAACTTTTCCTATGACTAGCTTAAAACAGAAATTGGGAAACATTTCTTCAAAATATTTTTGCAACTGCTTAATCAAAAACACCTTTTAAAATTCACAACAATCTTTGTGAAGACAAATATTTCCAGCTCATTAAAAACAGTATTCTGTAATGATATGTTATAACGGGTTGTAGAAAAATGTACGAGTTGATTTATAAAAAATAAACAGTAAACTAAACTTCCTGTAATGTCTCAGGAAAAACACATGCTCACGCCTATACATTTTAAACATAGATTTAAATATTTTAAGAGAGTCTTTTAAGAGCATACAGACATTCTTGGGGACTGAAAGAAACACCAAATTTGTAAAGCAAATTATAAAGAATTAAAGCACAGCATTCTCAGACTACAAAAATTAACCCACATCAAAATATGACAATGTGAAAAGCTATTTAGAAACTACATTAAAAAAAAAAAAAAAAAAACCTGTTCCTTCTCTTCCCCTCTTCTCTTCATCCACAGAAACCAGTGGAAGTATTCAGTCAGCACCCATCATTTCCCAAGTGTCCAAACCTTCACTATATTCCTGGAAATCTTACTCAGGGTTATTGTTAAGGTGTACTCAGCTGCACTCTACTCTTCAACCCCAGGTACCACCAAAGTTGCAAGTTAGGTGAGTGTAAGTGAAACCAGTGTGCCTTTGTTCTGGTCTAATAATCTCAAAGAGCGTGGTCTCGGGGTCTCTCACCTACCTCAAGCAAGATGTCACCCTGTGTCGGGGAGGAGGTAGGAGAGGCCTGGCCCTCAGCAAGAACTTTTAATCAGGAGCAACCAGTCATTTAGTCACTATTGCTTCATCTACTACAGCAGATCAGGGGAGAGCGTTTTGAGTGAGGACTGAAAACCACTTTGACCTTTCTGAACAAGCTCATCAAGATACACGGAGCCATCCAAGCTGCTCAGAATTACTTTTTGTTGTGGGATCATCATGAATGATGCATTTTGTGTCAATATTGAAAAATACTTTAAACATTATGAATATGCTTCCCAAGAAAAAATATTTGGAGGTATCTAGTATTTCCTACTCAATGTTATTTTCTGTTGTAGACTGTTTAAAGGTATCACCTACTTTCGGAGTCAAGAATCGTATTTTAATGCTCTGTACGTTCTTTCAGAAAAGACCAAAGTTTTTAATGCACTGGTGTTCAGTCACTAGCATTGCTATGTCTGGGGTTGACGGCTCTACTCGCATAAATGAAGTGATTGACACAAAGTCTAAAACTTTAAGTGCCTTTTTCTCTAATCTGCACTTTTTTATAGGTAGTATGTACTTTAGATATTTCAGAGTAAAACTATAGTTAGTTGATTTTTTTCTTTTCAGAAACAATTTATTTTCCATTTCAACAATGACTGATTAGCTGTGGGTTCAGGCCACGACAATCTAGCCATCAAGGCCAGCTATTTCTAAAGTCGGCACCTTTATTAGTTAGAAGTGCGTAAAAATTTCAGAGGGGAAATAATCATTTGGATTACAGGGACTCACGCCTGCATGCCTCTAGCCCAGGTTCATGTGATGCCTCAAACTGGACAGACCATGCCTCCCTCCCTCTTGAGGGAAAATATCTTTTAGTTCTGTACCTCTAGAACATGTACAGCATTGTAAACCAATGTTACCTCAATAAAAAAAAGAGACTGAAAATGAAAAATATAAAGATAGAAAAAGATGTATCAGAGTTAGCTAAATTTAAAAAAAGATGTATCAGATAAGAGTTAGCTAAATTTAAAAGAAAAAAAGGTTTACAAAGCATTTTCACAATAACAGCACTGAGTAGAAAAGATTTAGTATACAAAAAGGGATCAAATCATCATTTCTTATTTTATAAAAGTTTCTCAAGTCCTGAGAGTGTGAACAGCACCATCCAAGGTCACAGAACTTACAAAATCCTGGGATTTACTTTCCTTGAAGGTGCATTAATAGAAAATAAATTCTGTGTTCAAGTATTACCTTTTCTTCTTTCTTCACTATTCTTTCTCACCCTTTTCTCTCTCTTAAAAAAATGTGAAGAGGAAAATTTCTATACGTCATTTGGATTACTAAGTTCTCATATTTAAAGTCCTCTTGCATGAGTTAGGGTTAAAGTGAGGTGATGAAACCATTTAGAAGTTCCAGAAGGAAGATCAAGTCAAAACATGAAATTATATCCCTCCCAACTTCACATATATATAAACTCACAGTGGCCGTATAAGGGAGCCTGTATTCAACTCTCTATAGAAGAGCAATGAAACTACTGGTCATTTAACCAATACATGTTGTTTTTCATTCTTTTTTTTTTTTTTTAAAGTAGGAGGTCTTAATGCAAAGAGAAAGAAAGGTTATAAACATTTACTATCTTTATGGATCTTTCAGTGGAGCTTGTTTAAAATGAAGAGAGGGAAGGAACAGGGCACTATCAGAGGACCAGAGCTAGAGGGGGAGATGAAGATATTTCCATTCCTCATTTTCATACCCTGTACTGTGTACCTTTTCTCCACAGCATGCTCACTGAACACTCCTTCTCACCAATTATCTCATTTTGCCTCCCCTAAAGCAGGATCCTGTTGTTAAGAAAGGCTATTTCCTTTTACCTCCTCTTCATATAAAGCCATCTCAGTCCTGCCACGATAATCTGCTTTCTGCTTTCACTATCCATAGATTTGTAAGCCCAGGGACAACTGCCTGCCAGGACTCTCTATTGCAAACGAGAACTCTTTCTTGCTTGTCTCTACAAAGGGACTTAGACACTGGGAAAATTAAATATAAAAAGCTGAATGCCTTGTGTGGCAAGCACAGGCCTTGTAAAATGTTTTTTACTATCATAAGGGACACTGAAGATTCCCAAACATCAGTTCTTGGTTTTATTTCTATGCTTGCTCCATAACCTTGAACACTGCATTGAAGCTCAGCTCCTTAGACTATGGTAACAATATCCTTACTGATGAGACTAACTCCAATTTACCATATCCTCTTGATGATCACAAATGCAGTTTTTCCAACAAATGAATCTGAGCTTTATCATTAAATGATGTGTAGATCGCCTCTTTTCCCAACCAGGTGGCAAGTGTGACCTCAAGCTCTTTGCATGGCACATGGAGTTAAACAAAACCCCTCTTATTTATGAAAACACTCTGCCCACAATGTGGAAATGCTTACCAACCTCTTTGTGACCTCTCTGTGCCTTCACCCCCTTTCTTCTTTTACTCGTGGGGGAGCGAGGGATCACATTCTTTGAGACCCTATCAAATATCATTTTCTCCATGAAACCTTCCATACTCCCACTTCACAATTATCTGGCTTCACAATTATCACTAGTCATTGCAATGGCTTCTTCAAACTGTGGTTTTCAAAGGTAGGAGTTCTGCCACCATGGCAGTGACCATGTATTTTTGTATCTTTGCATTTCTTACTGTGGACCTCGCACATAAGACTCCTCAGAAATGCAGTGTATTCTCCCCAAGTTTTTGAAAATATCAAAATATCTATTATTCCTTATCTATTTCTACTAACTCAAAACTAGTGACCGCATTTTACAAAAACTTTCACTGTACTCTAGCTGTTGCTTTTCACATAGTGAATATATTATTCTTTAGTCTACTGTTGATTTCAACAATCCAAAAAGTTGGCATTTATGTTTCTCTATCCTTAGATGATTACTTTATATGCCACCAGCTCTATCATCTCTTCCCACATCAATGCAGAAGTTGGAAATGTAGAGGATGTGCGTTTCCTCGGGAATTAGACTCGTCTGGGAGAAACCTGAATTTAATTAACCTCAATAAGCATAAGTGTCTGGATTTGTACGATGAGAACAGTATCACCCAAAGTCCCAGGACTAGTCCTTGAGTGGAAAGAGGTAAAGTAAGTGAAGCACTCTGGAGACAGATTATCTCGCAGAGAGTTAAGTGCTTGAACTCTCTCTCATCTTTTCCTCGATAATTATTTTAAAATCACCACAATTCGCTTATTTTGATATTCCCCCTGTTTTATCAATTTAAATTCACAGGAAAATCACTCCCATCCCCATGACAATGAGCACGCCAGGCTTCTATTCATTCCTGTAACTTGTAGCCCACAATTAACTGTTCTGAATTAAAAATAGAAAGGATGAATGCTTTAACAAGGATGTCTCTGCTTGGTTCTTCTGCTTTGCTCCTCAAATTCTAGGCAATCAAACCACTCTAGCCATTTTATGCTACTAAGATCTAACCTATATTCACTGAAAAATTTCATCAGCAATTGACTAGCACATCCAATGATCTGTCCAAAGAGACATTTAGGATTCAGTGATTTCAAAAGGAAAGAAAATAATGAAAGACTATATCTTGATTTTCTTAACTTTAGAAACAAGAGAGTGAAATACAGATCAATAAACCATCCATAGTACATGCAAGCCTTTCATCAACTAAAAACTCCATGAACTGGAAGAGAACTTACTTAAAATAAATAAGTCGGGGGGGGGGGGATATTCAGGTGAATTTGGAAGGTAGTGGTCATTATGGAGAAGTTTCAATATCTAATAATCAATTTAATCTGTCCACTCAACCAAGAGAGAGCTGTCAAAGCAGTGCTGTTGGGGCATATTAGTATGATACAATTAAACTCAGCCAGAATTTGAAGACAGGAAAAAAGAGAAACTGATAGGACACCAAATTCTAAATAATTTTAAATGCAGGTAAGACTTATCCAATGATGAAAGAAAGAGTTTCCAATCTTTCACGCATCTTTCTTTACTTGGTCTATATCACAAAACAGTAACTTCTTATTATTTTCAGCAAAAGAAAAAGACTAAAAATTATCAAGTAGCACAATATTTAGAAATAATTTTCTTTTTAGAACTAGGGATACTATACAGGTATTAAGTAGTGGCAACTGTAACTCATGCACTTGGCTATGTTTCTATTTTATGTGGAAGAGTTAGATATTTGGATTAAGAACAGAAAAATAACATTGCAATTTCAAATTTTAATTCTCTGTTAAAGTTACTTAAACTTTAAAGGAGAAAAATAACCTAATAAAAAGTCAAGATAAGTTGAGTATTATTAAACTTTACACCAATTTATATTTCAGAAGCCTCTCGAGATGAACTTAAATTTAACCAAGGAAAAAGTGCATAATGACCATATCTTATGATTTAACACTGCTACTTATTTTTGTTTAAGTTGAGGTAACATTGGTTTATACACTGTATATGATTTAGGGGAATAGGTCACACCTGCATACCTGTTTAGGTGTTCCCATTCCACACCCAGCACTAATGCACCCTTAAACTTCACCCTAAACCACTGGGCTCCCCTCCCCCTTTGTCCCACCCCTACCTTCTGTCCTCCTCCAATAACATTATGTCTGCAATTTGAAGACATAGTAAAAGCATGAAAATTCCAAATCAAGCATCATCAGCCTTTCAAACTTCCCAATTTAAAGAGTAATATGATGCAAACTTGTTCGGAACAGAACCTACTGCCAGGTTGAGATTGTGGTTAAGTGTCAATTTTAAATACTGCCATATCATACTGCACGTTACAAAATACAGGCTTAATAAAATGCTCTGTGAAGGCCACTTGAAAACAGATCTTCATTTTGTTTGAACTTGAAGCAACAACTTAAAAAATGTTTTTTTAAGTTTTTGTTTTGCTCTAAGCAGGCATGCCTCCTAGTTTGGTAAGCTGGTTTTCTATTGTCTACATTTACAAGATTATTAATTGACTACAGAGATTTCAGAAAGAAGCACCAGTGGCTGGATTTCCTGAATCCTTAAGCCTTGACCTGGGAGGTATGGAAAGGGCTGGAGAGCTCTGCTCTGCAGAAGGAGCGTTTCCAGGCAACCTGGCAGCTTGGGGCAGCCACCAGCCACTGACACAATGGCCCACACTGGCAGAGATCCCTTAAAGGGGATCTACAGAAATGCACTAAGGATGGGTGTGCTTATTCTTTCTTTCCAAAGAACCACAGCTTAAATAGGAGCCAGAGTTACTAATAGAGAACTACCGGAGCAAACAGTCCAGAGAAAAATCAGTACATTCCCCATGTTCTTTAAATGGTTTTCAAAGCAATGGACTTGATTTCAGGTATGCCTGCCCATTTGTATGAAAAAGCCTTTGCCTCCTATTTAGCTGACCACCCACAGAGTAGACTGCAAAGTGATGGGCTGTATTTTATGGGGCACAAGGTGCCCCAAGAGAGATAGGGACACTGGCAACCTCAACCTAAGTCGTACCTGTTTCAGTTTGAAAATGGAAACATACTGAAATGAAAAGTGATGATACATAAGTGATAAACAGGCCGGGCTATCTGGCCAGGACAGTGGGAGGAAGAAAGTAGAAAAGACACACATGGAGCCTCCCTCACGGCACTGGGGTTAAATTCTCAGCACTATCAAGCTCTAGCCATCCTTTGTGGCCTTAGTCCATCCCCGCCAGGGAGCTGACCCACATGGTGCAGCAGACAGCTCCTGTCTCACCCACTGCTGCCCTCAGCAGTGTGTTTCAGTAGATGTGCCTGTTCTGCTCCCCACTCTATCTCTGGTGATCCTCTCACCCCCTGCCCCTCCGACATACACCCTAGATTTTGTATATATAAATAAATGAAATAAATCTTTTTGCTGTTTTGTTTTGTTTTTTTAAGACGAACATAGCCTGCCTCTCATCTGGCTTGGCAAGTCAAGTGTCTGAACTCCAAGTTCCAAACATACCTTCCTAGGATAGATTTTGATCACTTATGTTTCATTTCATGATCCTAAGCTACGGAGTGAAAGAAATAGCAAGTCCATTTAAAACAGAGACTGAGTAATGAAAAGATCTATATAGTCTATAATCAGTTAGTTGACTTCCTACCTAACAATAGCACTACTGGATCTAGATATTTTAAACACAAGTTTCTTATAATACTATTGATACTTCCTTAAAAGCCTCAGTTTTACTGGTCAAATACAACCATCAAGTTTATAATTTAAATGACACTGAATGACTTAATAATAATAAAAATAATAGGAATAAATATATAAATGAACTGTTACCTCTTTCATGAAATATTTAAAATTTTAAGTTTGACAACAATCAGAGGTATAGGAACGATAATACCTGAAAGACAGATAATTGTACACTTACTTGCTTATTTACAAGTGGAAGTAAGTCTGAAAAGACCAGCTGGAGTATTAGAGACAATGCAAAGTTTAGTTTACTAAAACATCATGGATTTTCCTTTCTTCTTAGAGCTGATATATATTAGAACGCTGTATATTTTAATTCAAAGGTTTTATTTCATAATTTCATATATGCTTCTTGCAAAGACCACCTGCGGTTCTTAGACGAAACATTTAAGATAGGAGGTGTTCTTCAGAAAATGTTTGTTTTTTATTTAATGTCATCTGTCAAGAACACACACTTTCAACCAAAAAAAAAAGCAGTGGATTCTCTTGGAAAGAATTCTATGAAAGGGAATGTGAGCAGTAATCAAACAAGTCACTTTTTTTTCATTAAATGAATTAAAACTAGCTTTCCATCAAGCACTAATAAATTCAGAAAACCCTCAAAGGCACAAATTACCCCCATTCAATGGCTTTGCAGTAAAAGGAATCTATAGAAGCAGGATCAATTTACAGGCCACGGCCAAAGCTTTCTGTGTTTACCAGCAGAGGAGGTGGTAAGCAGTATGATTTAATATTCACTCAACCGGAAGAAACACACTGCACTTTGAAGCTATGTGCAATGGTGATAATTACACACCTGTTGCCATGGTAATTTGGGAAGCTGCTGTGGATATAATTAAAATTCCAAACCAATAAAATCATCTTACCAAAACTTGATAACTTGACTCAACTTAAAAAACTGGAAAAATATCTTATCAATTATTTTAAAAAGTAATTGTCAAAATGAGGAAAAGTAAAAAAGAACACAAAATGCTATTTCCCCCTTCTGTCCTAACCCCCCTCTCTCCACACATGTGCAGTTTTTTTCAAAAGGTTTTTTTTTATGCTGACAGTAATTGTATTAATTCTGTTATCATATTTCAGCAGATGGTGACAATATATAATTAGATTTTGTAGGCTTTGCTCACTGAGATCAATTTCTATAGTTTCCTCTACCATTTAACCATTTAGATTGTTTGCAAACCCAATTTAATAAAGAGTGAAGACATTCATAGCATGCTGTGCTCATTCATGCAAAAGTATCCCTGGTATTTTGTTTTTCTTTTTTAAGCTGTAAGAGGTACTGCCAGGTGCCTTTCTAGGCACAGGCACGAAAGAAAAGGCTTGCATATTTTTGTTTAAAACAGTCACCAAAACTTGGGACATTTTAGTGCCCTTAAAAATGTGCAGGGTGACTGCACAGTTGGATGCGATTTTGGTGCCCTTAGTCTGTCAGCAAATCTGGTGGGGACTCAGATCAGGACTGTCATCTTGAGTCAGGACTTTGCAGTGAGTGCTCAGTAGAGAGCCTTTCATCCTCCAGGGTTTTCTCAAATGTCACAGCCATCTGCAGGAAAAGGAGCTTCCCTGCTGGGTCCCAATGACCACAAATTACTTTCTAAGGAGAAAGACAACAATAGCAGGCAGTTAATAAATATTTGGTTTTTCTTCCAGAAAGGGAAGGTAAAACACTGCTACTACCTTTCCATCTTAATTTAGCATGAAATGCTTTGCTACCATGTGCCCAAATGAGCAAATAGTGCCCCCATCCAGTTTTTAATATCTGGACCAATGCAAAAATTCATCACAAATTTCGAGAATCATGAGAGAGGGGGGCTGAATGACTGACTGTTCATTAAGTGCTCAGAGTGATTTGCAATTTCTTCTGGTTTGAGAGCAGCAACCAATTCCTACACCAGGGCTGTGTTGCTTAAAATATGAAACGTACACATATCCCCAGTGCAGCCTATCTCGGAAGTTAAAGGTGCAGTGTTGCTGAGAACTTAAGTAACTGGAGTTCAGAATATGCTCAAGTTCAGTGTAACGTTTCTTCAGAATCCCCACAGCAAGTTCTAAAAAGAAATCTGGTTCTGGTTTCCTGGTGGAAGGATGTGACTATAATCCTCTTCTCCAAGGAAAGTCACTTCCTTATCTGGCACAAAAGAGACTGGGAACGCAGCTGCGCTGTGCTGTGCAGTGCAGGGGCTGCAGCTGCGCTCTGGAGCCAGAGGTTCTGATGGCCTTACCTGTGCTCTCTGCGTGCAAGAAAAGCCCAAAAAGAGGGATATGAAGTATTTTGTATACAGTGAAGCTAAATGATGCACGGTACCTGCTTTAGGTCAAAAGGCTGTTTCTTTATTATTAAATGTTCTACATTATTTGCACTGGCTCATGCCTTTGCGGTCATGCAGTTTGTAAAGATATTTTTCATAATGTCTAGAGACAGTTAGCCACTTTACCACTTCACAATTAGGCTTCAAACTCTTGTCATTATACTTATTTCTTCAAGATGCTTTCAAAATTACCTTAAGAACAGAATAAAATAATTCAATTATGCATTAATTCTACAATATTATACTGTTTTAAAGTACTTTCTTTTTTTTCTATGAAGTTAAAATGTTGATTTTCATGATAGCCTAAATTTTACTGCAGTTAAGAACTAATTCTCTCGGGGCCTCCCGCAGCAACTGAAGCCTGAGTTCAAATCTCTAGTCAGGGAGGGGACCCACATGGCATAGCAGACTTCTGCCTTGCCCACTGCTCCCCTCAGCAGTGTATTTCAGTCGATCTGCCTGTTCTGCTCCCCACTTTATCTCTGGTGAGTCCTTTCACCCCCTACACCTCTGGCCTATACCCCAGCTCTTGTAAGCATAAATAAATAAAACTTTAAAAAAAAAAGAACTAATTCTCTCTATCAAAAAACAAAAGCACATAATTTCACGTTCACTATAAATGTAACCCAAATCTGTACCTCTATAGCCCATTTTACTTTTATCTTCCGACTGTCCCACTTCTAGGTAAAAACAGGCTCTAATCCAGAACAAAGGACAAATGTGATATACCTTGAGAACTCATCAATGTTTCTCTCTGATATTCTGCTACCTTTGAATGGTATCTACTCATTCTACAACAAATTCTATAAAAGTGCTTCATGTATAGTATTTTTTCTATGTTACTGTAAATGTATTTACTGAATCAAATTTTTCCTAAAAGACAAAACACAGTCTGCTGTGAAATTAGCATACTTTGATAAGAAGTCAATTTAAGGTTCAAGTTAATATTTCTTTCCCAACTGTCAAAATATTAAGTACTATTTACCCAATTTAACATATTTACATGTCCAAAACTCTAGCCTTGATGGTTCAGATTTAAAATGCCTTGATTTCTGTACTTTTTAGCTGTATTGATTGAAAAAAAAACTTAACTCCTAATAATATACACCCGAGAAATGATAACAAAATGTCAGTTAAATCATGGGCACAGCAAAATACATGAATGAATTGTATTAGTAACAACTAAAAGGAAGAGAGTGGCTTATATTCTTTATATTCTTACAACCAGCAAGTATGACAGGGTCAGCAGAGAATGAGGAATGTGAGGTGACCAGCCAGGGTGATGATTCTGAGTTGAGTAAGTGACACGTTAAGTACTGTTATCACACAGTCGACCAATCCATCACTGGCATGCAAAACGGAAACTGACTGTACAGAAGGAAACTCACCTACAGAGAGGATCCATTGTTGACATTTTGCCTGCCTAAACCGAGTCTCTCCGCCAACCCCCCCAGCAACAGATGCAGTGTTATTATCATTCTAGAAAAGCAATTCCAATAGATGTATGGTAAAAAACACAAATGGCACCCAGGAAAGGGACTGTCGCATGTCAATCAGGAATAAATACTGAGACAAGGACCCAGAAAAGCTATTAGGAGCCTCCATCAGAAAGACAATCATCCAGGCACCAGCAGCATTCTCGTTTATGGAACTCTGTTGACATTTGTGATCGCAAACAAATTCGGCTGCCTGAGCAGGAGGATTTTTCAGCACCTCATTAAAGCCCCATTGTTTATGTGATGCGGTAAGTACTCCCAGACACTTATTACTAACACATGTCCTAAAATACCACAGGGTCAAAACTACATGCCAGAGCCATGCAGTGTTTATGCCATCTCAGAAACACCCAACGCTAACCTCCCAAACAAACAGCACGAGGTAGCACCTCAAAGTCTACTCAGAACTGTCAAGGTTGAACTGGTACTTTTCAAATATTTGATCTGCAGTATTAAAAGATATGAAAAAGACAACCTAAGGGAAAAAAATAACAGTCTACTATTGTGTTCCTTTTATAGATAAAAGTTGAAATTAACTGGATAATCAAAGAGAAAAACAAGTGTTTCTGTAGTTAACAATTATCAGTAGCTTTTGTTACTTCATTTTCTAAAACTAAATATTCACATATTGACGGTGGACTTAAGTTTCTCTCTGTATTTTACTTTCTGGACTGTGGGAAGAAATTGGAACAGATTATCTCACACAATCAGGAGGAAGGACAACTTCATGAGGTGATGAGTGATGACATAAATTAGAGTGATGTAATGATCATGTAATGATGACCCGTTATATCTCATGTCTGAACTAGGGAGATAGGAAAATGACTGGTAAAATGAAACATTTGCCTGCTTTGAGAGATCTGCTGGTTCTAGAGTATATTTAAGCTACAAACTATTTTAAATTAGTTTGAGAATGCTAGCACTTAACCACAAAAGCAATAAACAAAGAAAAAATTACCAGTGAGAAAATACTATTTAAAAGAGAAAAGTGTCACTTTAAGATCAAAACGATGCTCTGCTCAGTCCTTGTTAGTGAAACTATGTTACATGTGATTAAGTTTAAAGGAGCAAAGTCTAAAACTTTAGAGTGTTTAAACCTGAATGAAAAATACAAGATGTCCACATCTCAGTTATTTATGTCAACATCTGAACTGTGCAAAGCTTACAAAACAAAGCAATCACTACTGTTACAGTCTATTTTAAATACAAATGCAAATACTGAGATGAGCTGTTGCATGGGGGTCACTAGACAATTTCAGGACCAGTGAGAACATAACATACAGTACATGTGAGGCTGTTCCCTCGCCAAGCAGACACACGTGAGGTTTCTCCTTAGAGAAGCATCCTACAGCTCTCTCAGGGCCAAGATGCAGGATGCATCAGACCTTAATCCTCAGTGACCCACCAACCAGCCCTCTTACCTAAACTCAACCCAGAGAGGCAACATTTGATGCTGTACCTCTCATAGATGTCTACTAGGAAATTCAAATATAAAATTTCTAAGACCACGGATCCTAACTGAAACTCATCTTTCGGAGAGCACAACAAAAATTAGCTTAAGGGTGTAAGGTATATGGTGTTCAAACTATATTCTTTTTGATGGCATCATCTATTTGCAAAGTTGGGGTTTAGAGACTGCTGTTGGAAAAAGGAGAATCACAGCACAACATCAACACAGAACAGGAAATGAGGATGGCAGTATCCAATTTAATCGGAGGTCAGGAAGTGGTGTGTAACCCAGCAGGTGCACACATTCCCCGGGGAAGTGATTGTGGTTTGTATGAATGAAACAAAAATATTATTTTTCTCTCAATTCATATAAATTGTTTTATCAAACAGCCACTTAATAGCTAGAACATAAATCCTATGAAATTGTTTGAACTTAACTCCTTAAGAAATAGGACTCTAGTAAGTGGCTAGAACATAAATCCTTACTAAGTTCTTAGGTCCTCACTACCAAATAAATTATCTGTTCAGTTATTTCTTTTGGACCAGGGCATGAAGAGAAAAATTCCTGAGAAATCAAGAACATTTGGAAACTTCTGGTACACAAGCCAATCACTGAATACAGTAGAAATCTAATCACCTTTTCCATTCAGCATCCTGATGTTGCCCTTGGGAAAATGCATTCTCCACTGTGGATCCAAGTTCTTCTACACAATTCTAGGAATAAACAGGTTAACCGGGGCAGGGTAGTTCTCTTATCACTATGATTGATTCAGCGGCAGACATTCAACTTGACTGAAGCTAAAGTGGTGTCCTAAGACTCTACGGGGATTGTAGGAAAAAGAGGCAAGTCATTTATTTCTACCCAACCTCAATCTGGGAGGTCGAGCTCACAGTTGCTGAAGGCCACCGTGTAGAACCAGAAAGCAAAACCAGCAGAGGAAGGTCAAAGCGGGGGAGGAAACAGACCACCACCTGCCATCACCTTCCTTCCCACGGCACAGTGACTGCCTTGGAGCACTTGGCTACCCACAATACAGCCCGTGGGCCAGAGGCATCGGTGCCACCTGCAGCGTCGTAGGAAATGTAGAATCTTGAGCTTCACCCAAATCCACTCCCCCAGAAGCTGTATTTTAGTCATTGATTTTGATGTACATTAAAGTCTGAGAGGTCGTGATAAGGAGAAACTTTATAAAAACCAGGAATTAATTTTTTAAAACTCACTACTGGTATCACTTTGGTGCAAGACGCCCATTTTCTTGATTGATCATGACAACATCAACTGAATCGTGCTACAGCTGTGAGCCTGACTGTTCCAATGTTCACATGTTAGCACCGATGGTTTGGGTTTTTCCCCTAAGAGACACCTGATCTGAAATGCTAGTATGTGAAATCTTGCCATGGTTCCCCCATAGCTCAGAAAATAAAAGTCAAAGCATAAAAGACCTGGCCATGGAATCCTTATTCAGATCCAACCCCTTGCATGCCACGCTTTGCCTGTTACACCTGCCATACTACACAGCCCACAGATACCACCCCTGTTTCACCTCGACATGTAACATGTTCCTCCGTACAAGTATTCCTCATGCCCACCTTTATCCACTCAGCTCATTCACATTCCCCTTCAGATGCCCTACTTGTCCTACGAGAACCAGCGTCTGGCAAGATACAGGCTTTGGGCTAAACCTGATACTACTGATGCAGACAGTCTATAAAACGGAAGGTCCTTAAGATTTCTAGCTCACCTGCTACACAATTTTTATGAGCGAATGGATATTTCACTTGGACTTCTCTTTGGTAAAGTATGTGTATACCTGTGGCCTAAGGGCCCACTACAAAATGCTGTTACAAAGTAAGCAGAACATGTAACTTTCTTAAATATGGACCAATATATTTGATAAAGTGAATTGCCTAACTTTAACTGGTGGTAACACGAAAAGTACTTGGATTCGGAGGCTGGATGAATGTGGCTCTGAAATCTGCCTTCTTTGCCTAACAAACAAGCAGCAATAGACTATAGATAGTCCCAAGGTCTATAATGTAAATAACACCTGGTGGCACATAAATGCATCTCTCTTCCTTTTCACCAGATTCTCTCACTTGGTTATTAATCCAACTGAGATTCTGATATTTTTCTAAAGAACATTTACTATCACCTAACTATAAATTGCATCCATAATAAAAACTATACATATAATTATATACTGCATCTGTATATTTTATTTATATTCTTAACTTATATTTTATGGAGTGCCTTATGCAGCTCAGTCAGTTTGAACTATAACAGTGATTAATAACCAGGGGTGATTCTGCACTCCCCCTCCCCAGGGGTTATTTGGGAGCATCTGGAGACACTTTCAATTACTGTAACATGGGGATAACACCAGCATCTCTGTGGCAGAGGCCAGGGATGTCATTAAACATCCTGCAATAAACAGAACAGCCCCCGCCAAGAAAGAATTATCTGATCCAAAAGAGTCAAGAGAACTGAGGTTGAAAAACTTGGGGTTACAGGGGACAATGCAAGATTTCTCTGCAGCCTTCTTCTTTTTTTTTTAAAGATTTATTTATTTATGCATACAAGCACTGGGGCACAGACCAGAGGTATGGGGGGGGGGTGAGAGGATTCACCACAGAGAGCGGAGAGCAGAACAGGCAGATAACAGAAGTACACTGCTGAGGGGAGCAGCGGGCACAGCAGGAGAGGTCTGCTGCACCATGTGGGTCCCCCTCCCTGGCCGGCAGCAGGGATCGAACTCATGCTGCAGTGGCTGCGGTCTGCTTCATAGTGCGTTGCTTAACCCACTGCGCCACCAGGGGAGGCCCTAGACTTCTTCCTTCTAAAGACATCTTGGGTGCACTGGTGTTACAGTGATGGGGAATACATGGGTATACAATTGATGTAAATATATGTAAATTTTAAAAAATTATATTTAAAAAATAAATAAAATATAAAAAAATAAAGACATCTTGGATCTACCAAGCTAGAAGAAACAGAATCAAGAGTTACCACATAGGAAACAGTATTTATTATTTTTTTAAAAGATTTATTTATTTATGCATACAAGAGCTGGGGTACAGGCCAGAGTCCAGGGAGGTGAGAGGAGTCACCAGAGACAGAGTGGGGAGCAGAACAGGCAGACTGACTGAAACACACTGCTGAGGGGAGCAGTAGGTGAGGCAGGAGAGGTCTGCTGTGCCACGTGGGTCCCCCGCCTTGGCCGGCAGCAGGGATTGAACTCGTGCTGCAGTGGCTGTGTTTTGCTTCACAGTGCATTGCTTAACCCACTGCACCACCAGGGAGGCCCAGGAAACAGTATTTAGTCCCCATGATGAAAGGACCACAGGTCCTTAAAGCATCCACAGGATGGCGGGCCTTCTGCAGGGAAAAGACTTAAGTGTGTTGTGGATGCTGGCCCCGGGCAGGCGAGCCCCTGCTTCTGAAACAGGGACGTTCCTGTGTCCTAGTGGTGGCTCTGGGCCAAAGAGGGGCAGGTTTGCAAGAAGCCACAGGGATGTGGGGAAAAACCGTATCAACAATGACCAAGATGAAGTAAGAAGAGAGGCCCTGCCATTATTGTCTGAATATTACCCAATACCCAACATTCTTACAGCATCCCAAGGGATGCCATTGTGGCTGAGATTTAACTCCTACTGGCCTGTGGGTGGTAAATTTCGAATCAAATTGTATTTAATTTAAAAGACAGAAGTGGTATTTCTTCCCAAAATGAGTAAATACTATCCAAGTCCATTCACCTCCACAAACAATAATTAATAGCAGGTAACACCATATAATCCCTCCCCAAATGAATCTGCGTGCATTTATAGAATGCTCTTATATTCTTGGCAAAGGTAAGCATTACAGAAAATAAAATTAACCATGGTTGCTTGCTTTCCAAAAATGCATTACAGTGGAGGAGAAAAATAGCTTTTGTGTTTAAACACAAGCAAAGCTACATAAAGGATACCATCTTAAAAGAATGAAGGATTTTAGAATGTTAGAGGTTAGCCCTTAGCCTAGTGCCTCTTAACCCACAGAGGTTAAGCAGGATTAGCATGATTAAAGGTCCTTCCATTTGGCTGGATGGAGGTCAAAGGCAAGCATTCAGAAAGTAGTGTGGACAGAGTAAAATTCCCTAGAGTGTCGAGCATGGAGTTCAGCAAAGGATGCAAACCATGTGTGAGGAGTTTGACGGTCAAAGGAAAGAAAGAAGCATTGGCCATTAGTGGACAGATGGCTGTTCTAGTCATCTAAGCCTCAAATGCCCACACAACACCAACATTTTCAAGTTAGTGTTTCTGTGCATGGAATGGGGCGAGGGGGAATATCTTCAAATATTGAAGAAGACCATGAGATCTGATTAGATTGCTCTAATAAGAATGAATTCTCACTTCCTCATCCCACAACATGTTGCTTATTATCTCTTTCTAGCCCTTCTACTACTGCATCTTTATCAGAGAGCATTTCCATGTTTTGTCCAAGCTGCTCTGTTAGATCATAAACTGTGATGACAAAAATATCGTATTTCTATCACTGAGTACTCAACTATATTTAAAAAGATATTTTGCATGACTAGGTCTTTAACTACAAACGAAACAAACAAAAAGATGACTGCATTTTACCAATGCAAAATTGTGAGGAATATTTTATGGTTCAGAAGACCAACGTCATTATTAGGGATAGAGGTTGATGGATTTACTGACATAGACGTCTAGAGAGAGTTCTTGTCATAAGCTAGTCCATCCACAGCCACACAGCTATGCCGCTGATGGTGCCTGGAAAGGCACATGGAACAGCAACCAGAGCTGGTAGGTACTCAGAAAAGACTGGATGAATCAATGGATGAATGATCATAAGATATCTACTTTGAAATGCTAAAAAAAGAAACAAGTAGAAAAATCACTATTTTTATTTTAAAGAAGTATATTCAAAGTTGGATTCTGGCCCTAGATTTATTAGACTTGTACAAAATATTCTCATATCAGTACAATTCAGTAAGAGATATAGACCAGATTTAGATACAGTGCGGTTCAAATCCCACACCCTCTTTTCCCAAAATCTAAAGCTATGGAGAGAATCCACGAAGGGAAAATGACAAGGGAAAGCCCCATTACATACATGATGAGTCTCGATTATTTCTAATATCAAGACCGAAACAACCTTGCACTTCTTCATTTTGTTGTGTTAGCATAGTTATCAATTATAAAATATTATAATTCCATTATTTCCATTATTTTAATGTTTCCACTAATCAGAAAAAGGTGCTTGTGCAATCTACATTATTAATCATAGATTTTGGCATGCAGTCTTAGCAGATGTTCATATAACATGGGATGAAAACTTAAGGGAAAACACTAATTTCCTAGAAATGTGATTAATCATGAGTAATCACAAATTGCACACATTTCTAAAAATCATGTCCCAATCTGCCCATTTGTACAAAGAAATTTAACAACTGATTCAACCCATTGAACACAAAATATGTTCTATGGCCTTTCTAGTTTAATATCATTACTAACAAATTTATCTTTGATTTTGATTCCCAGAAACAAGAACAAATTCAATGAAGTCAGCCATCTGGACCAAAATGTAATTTTATACTAAAAACTACAAATGCCCCCTTTCATAAATATGAACTCAAATAGAATCTAAAATCAGCCCTTTCAACATGGTAAAAAAAAAAAATGAGGCGTAAAAGGCACCAATTATACAAGCTACCTTACACCAAAAGGAACTAAATTATTTCAAATACTTAGTGTGACATCCAAGACAGTTAATTAATAATGAATCTCTAAAAAGGTATGTCTGCGAATAGTGAGATGATTACATGCTGAACCGAATTTCTTTTTGATTTTTACTTTTCACATTCAAACAAATTTCCAAGGGCAGGATGTTTACCGTAAAGAGTGAAGTTTGGACACTTCCCCTCACTAGAATTACTCCTGTCAACTGATCATACTCACTGGTGTTCTACTAGATTAACTTGCAGATGGATTTACCCACTCATTCCTGCTCTACTCCAGGTTCCCCTTGAATAAGGAATGACAAATGCCTTAAGGAAATTTTCTTTCACTCTCTTTGAAAACATGGATTGCCACCTGTAAGAAAAGGGGATGTGTTTATGAAAGAGCAAAAGTACAGTAAACAACAGTAGGTAGAGCTGGGTAAGCAGCTTAACTACAATTTCACTGTCTGCTTGAGGGAAAAGACGGTGTTGAGGTCTGAACACAGCCTCAGTTTAACCGCTCTTTCAATTCATTTTCACCACAACAAAGGGCACATTCTCCATGGGTAGGAGAATTGTACTTTCTCTGATAAATTCTGTACTTCTAGATAGAAGAACAATATGGTCCTTGCTCTCAATTTCAATAGACCTTGAAAACAAAGTGCAAGGTCTTCACACTTGGGGTGCCAGGGGTGACTCTTCCTTAAATTATTCTTTTTTTAAAGATTTATTTTTATTTATACATACAAGAGCTGGGGTACAGGCCAGAGTCCAGGGCGATGAGAAGATTCACCAGAGACAGAGCAGGGAGCAGAACAGGCAGATGGACTGAAACACACTGCTGAGGGGAGCAGTGGGCAAGGCAGGAGAGGTCTGTCTTGCCATGTGGGTCCCCTCCCTGGCCAGCAGCAGGGATTGAACTCTTGCTACTGTGGCCGCAGTTTGCCCCATAGTGCGTTGCTTAACCCACTGCACCACCAGGGAGGGCCTCTTCCTTAAATTCTTATATTAGTAGCCTTCTCTGTTCATCCCCAGGTATCTGTTTGGAAACCTCCTTCTCCACCTTGAAATATCTGTCCACTTGGTACCTTCTTAGTGAGGTCTATCCAGCAGCTACTCGATTTTAAATTCAAACTGTTCATCCCAACCAACCTTAGTCTTTTTCTTTTCCTCCCATGAAACTTCTATTTTAAGGGGCACAACAGATTATGGCGGAGGATGATGGGTGCTTTGGTGGTAGTTATAGTGCTGTAACATACAATACCTATGAAGAGGTACATATTCCCCTCAATTACAGAAAGTATGGTAAACCAATATTATCTCAACAAAAATGTGGTAGAAAAAATAAAACTAAAAAAAGAAAAAGTATATATCATTTTTTAAAGTGTTATGCAATTTACTTAATAATTACATGAGCATTTATTATCTGTCCCCTCTGGTCAGGAAGTAAGCTTTCTGAGGTCAGGTGTATTTGCTTATTTAATGAGCAGTAAATATTTAATGAGCAAGATAAAATACCTTCTTGGGTTAAGAACGATGACAACAGATGAATGAATAACTATAATACACAAGCGAGTGTGTCAAAGGATTTTTTGGTTTTATGGCTGTCACTACCTCTGACCCTTTCAGGTTCAGAGAAATATAAAGTAAGGACAGTAGCAAGGGAGACAAATTTAATTAACAGAGAAAGAGAGGACAAAGGAGAAAACAAAGTTTTGGAGTAGCTAAGATTTGTGGTGAGGTAGCCAGGGTACAGGTAAAGAGGACTGGCAATAAATTATGAACATATCACTAATAATTAAAGATAACTATCATGATACTATATTCATGTGATGATGCCTTAGGCATCACTGAAGCTGACACAGAATGAGAGCCCTAGAAAGATACGAGGACTCTAAAAAGATAAAAACTATAGATAATATGGTAAGAACCAAAATGCTATTTCTGAACTTCAGTTAAGTAATTTGCACTGACTTCCAAATATTCTGATGACTTTGGACCTTCAGGGTAAAAATCTAATACCCTGGCAGCCATTTCAGGCCATTTCAGGACAGCCCCCTGGGCTGACTGTAGACTGGAGGTTCAGAACTTGTCACTGCCTCCAAGACCAACTGTGTTGCAGTCACATCCATTCCCTTGCGGTATCTAAAAATGGTAATGCCATTTCATGCCTCTTTCATCTTCCACTTGCCACTGCATCTTGTCCATACAAAAAACATAAACGTGGGCCTCCCTGGTGGCGCAGTGGGTTAAGCAACGCACTATGAAGCAAACCGCAGCCACTGCAGCACGAGTTCGATCCCTGCTGCCGGCCAGGGAGGA
>JAGFMF010011878.1:3975149-4099674 GCA_019455555.1 Galemys pyrenaicus
TGCTGCGCCATGTGGGTCCCCTCTCTGGCCGGCAGCAGGGATCGAACTCGTGCTGCAGTGGTTGCGGTTTGCTTCATATTGCGTTGCTTAACCCACTGCACCACCAGGGAGGCCCATGCTACTTAGTAAATTTACCTACACTTTAAGTCTTTGGTTTTCTGGTCAAAAATTGGACTACATGACCTGCAAGCTTCTTTTAACTCCACGAGGCCATGATTTGACATATTAACTTCTCAATAATCTTTTACTATGAATGAATTTTCAGTATATCACGTTTCTCCTATATCGTCATATTTCTGGAGGAAAGAAGAAAATATTCTTTCCAAATTAAATAAACCCTTAAGCCAAATATGAGAAATTAACTGTTAGTGAGTAAATGCTAACAAACAACTATCTTAATGTATATGACACATTATGCTTTCTAAGTGCTTTAAAGCTATTAATTAGTTTTTCCTGTCACGCATGCTATGAATCATCAAGTTATTACTCTCTTCCTTATAGGACAGGACCCAAATGAAATGAATAACCGGTGCCTCAAAATCCAAAACTGATACTGTGTCATAAATGAGGAGTAATTCACCATTGTATTGATTTAGCACCAGTCACCTCATTCTTGTCAAAATGCACTATTTTTATTTCATTCTTTACCTATTATGTTTAGACTACAGTAGCATTTGGAGACTTCAAACCAACAGGTTTGATAAGGAGAGGGGTTTGGAGCCCTATCTGACCCAAACTGCTGTGTCTCCTAGAATATGGATTAATTCTAAACAGGTTGAAAAGAAAAAAAGTCTATATACTAGTTGATGAAGAGAAAAGAACTACAAAATCAACTGATCATTCAGCTAGATTTGCAGACCCTATGCAGCTCAAAGGAGAAAGTTTACAGAGCATTGCTCAGGAATCAGATTTAAATGATATGGAAAAAATAAAACAACAAAAACCTAGTTAAAGCAAGGGAATGAAAGGTACAAGCAAGAAAATGAAAATGATTAGAGAGTCACCATAGAACTTGGCAAGACCAGTTAAACCATGGCAGGTCAAGACGGGCTCTCCTTCTAAGAAGCAGCTCATATTATTTCTCAGGATGACCAGGCCACAATGAAAACTGGCCTCATAATAGTGGGGTGAGTTATGATCTCTACCTCGCTACTCACAGGAAAATGACACTACTTGTCTGACTATCTTCACTTCCCTTGATGTCTTTGTCCATGTACTATCAAGTCGGCTCAGAACCAGACGGGCATTTCCTACAAAAAATTCAAAGTCTGACTTTTGAGAAATATGAGCAAAATATTTCAGTTCAAATATATGCTTAATGGGTATATGTAGATCAAATTCCCTCCCATGGTGTTACTATGCTAGCAGCGACTTCCAACCCATCCATCAACCCTCAGCACAAAAGCAACACCATCGTGATGTCTTCCAAAGAACAGAAGCTGCCCTTTCTCCTATACAATAAACACACTTTGCGAATATCTGCAGTAAGACAAGTCTCTATTGAATTATAACACAACATAATTTTGTTACATATAATTAGAAAACTATCATGATTGCACTGCAAAGATTTTAATTCAATTTTATTTCATAAACTAGTACATTCCCTTAATAACTGAGTTGTTTGTTTGCATGTCACCCCTCCGTATGAACTATACATTTCTTTTTTTTTTCTTTTAAAAATTTATTTATTTATGCATACAAGCACTGGGGTACAGGCTAGAGGTGCGGGGAGGTGAAAGAATCCACCAGACAGAGCACGGGGCAGAACAGGCAGATGGACCGAAACACACTGGTGAGGGGAGCAGTGGGCCAGGCAGGAGAGGTCTGCTGCGCCATATGAGTCACCTCCCCAGTCGGCAGCAGGGATCGAACTTGTGCTGCAGTGGCTGCGGTTTGCTTCATAGTGCGTTGCTGAACCCGCTGCGCCACCGGGGAGGGCCCCTGAACTATACATTTCTTAAGTAAACAGTCCATGTCTTTTTATCCTTGTACTTCTTTCCAAACATAGTGACAATTACAAAGCCTGAGGCACAGTTAACACACAATAATAATTGATGGATAGATGGATGGATGGATGGACAGATGATGGATGGATATGGATGGCTGAATAGATGGATGAGCAAATATCTGTATTTTAATCCCTTCCCTGAATGATAAACTAATTTCTAGTAGCTATATCCATGTACATGTCCTCTCCTCCTATCCTGCCCTTGATGTGGCATCATCACAAATCTACAAATCAAAATTATTCTATGTCTCCACCTATTTACCTTCTCTCTCTTTCCCCCCCGCCCCCACCTTTCCTGTCAACCACATACACTCATCTTTCTGGAACACTCTCATATTCAGTTCAAGGTCAACTTCTAAGTTATTCATTCGCAACAGCATCTTCCTCAGCTATCACAGTCCAATTTTAGGTTGCCTTCCCCACTGAACTGTGAGTTCCGTTGTCCAAGACTCCCTATGTGACTCTTACTTTGAGCTCCAGCATACAGCAGGGTGCCCGTACATCACTAATATCTAGTAACCATTGTTTAGATTTTTTTCCTTAAAATTCTACATTTCTAAATTCATTTTCTCAAATATGACTTGTGAGCCTCTTATCCCATCACATTTATTGTGGCAAGACAGACAATTACAGTTAAATAAAAACCTAAAATGGACAACCTGCAAGTAAAAATGCAGTTTACTCCTAACTTTTGAAACCTTATAGCAGACAATGGAGTTTGGCATTTTTCCACCTCTTCAATTTCAAAAGTATTTATCTTTTAATATTAAAAATAGGTTTCTCATTTTCACATAAAAGGTGCTTACAGTAAAACAGATATCATCACTACAAAATCCTAGTAGTGGGTTCAAACACAAATGTTAGCGGAATATTTTTATGGGTCAAACTACTTATCTGGACAGTTTCTCCTTTATAAACTAAGCTACAGGGGCCTCTCTGGGAGTACAGGGGTTAAGTCTCAGCATTATCAAACTATCACCAGCCACCACAGCCAGAGTTTGACTCATAGGGCACAGCAAACCACTTCTGTCTCCCCTGCTGCTCCCCTCAGCAGTGTATTTCAGTCAACCTGCCTGCTCTGCTCCCTGTTATGTCTGTGGTGAATCCTCTCACCCCCTGCACCTCTGGCCTGTACCCCAGTTCTGTATGCATAAATAAATTAAATCTTTAAAAAAAAACAAAGAAGTTATAGGCTCTCAGTATTCAAATTTTACCAGCTGAACCTAATTTTCATTAAAATGACCCACGAAACTGAAGGAGGCAAAGGTCCTGCTGAGGAAGAAAGCAGACCAGAAGCCTCAGAGCCTGCGTGACAGACGCTCATTAGCAGAGGGCAGTCGCAGCCAGGTGCTCTATGCTGTCGTACAGTTTTCAATTTTGGATATGTACAAGCTCACCTTATATTCAGAACATTTATTATTCAAATTTGAGCTAAAAACAGATTTTTTTAATTCCTCACTTAAGTACCAATGTTTTTTTTTCTATTTCTCAGTGAAATAAAATAAAAATAAAGTATCTTAATTTAAACACTTCGATAAGTCCTTATCTATAAACAATGAACCCACTGATTACAAATAATACCTGCCAATTCATAAAAGAAGAAAGACAAGGATTTGATCATACTTCCAGTCTTCAAAGTCGTAAATAAAATATAAAAAAGCTGTACTGATATAGTTTTAAATAAATACATTTAGAATTTATTTATTTACAGGATTTTACTCAATGTGGCTATTGATATTAAATAACCAGACTGATTTACAATGAATTACATGGTTTCGTTTTATAACCAAACTAAACTTGCTTCCTCTAAAAAAAATAACCAGTTAGATGGAAAAAGGTATCATTCCCAATTAACCAGAACTATGCTGGCCCACGCTTGAAGGCACAATGCAGTAAAATAATCAGGCAAACATTGCTGTTAGGACTTCGATTCGTTGGAAAAGTCTGCAGTTCTGCATGTCCTCAGTATAGATGTGACAATTAAAACCACATGCCAGAAAGAAAATGAACAATAAGAGGAGAAACAAAGAAATGAGCTCAGAAACCTGTTGTTTGGTGCGGTGCAACATATGACTCTATCCAAATCTAGGCTGGCTAGAGCTAGGAGTTTAAATTTAAATTTGCTCTAAATTTAATTTAAAATTTTTAGTTTTAGTTTAAATTAAGTGTAAACTCTAAGTTTATGTTTAATTTTTTTTTTTTGGAAACAATTTTCTCACTTCTTTGTAAAATGTTTGTTAAAACAAACATCCCTGATATTCTATTTTGTAATCAGAGAGCTCAGAAGCCAGCAGAATTTAATAAGCTTCCCTTCATGCACAGAACACTGAACTATGTGGTTGGAGGATAATATAAAAAGGAAAAGAAGATGCAGTCTAAGAAATAATTAGCAATTTTTTGAACTGGAGAGTGAGAACTCATTCTCGTGCTTTCAAAAGAGGCTTCAGAATGCTTTCAACATGTCATACAAATAAGGGCAAATTAATAGAGTAAAAACTGAGTAGATAATTCCAAAGAGACTTGGGGAAGAGTCACTTAGAGTTCATTAAGTAAGTCTTACCAAAAGAGGTGAGACCTAAGCCAGGTTTTGAAAGACAAGACAGAAATGGAATGCTTAGACAGCAAAGGGGAGGGGCATACAAGTAGAGAGATTCAGAAGAATAAAAGCTGAAAGATGAAAAGAACAAGATGGGAAGCTAGGCTTTCTGGGCTCTGAGAATGTATACTGGGGTTGTTACAACTTAGAAATTTTAGGATCTGGGATGGGATTCAGGAGAATTGAATGGCCTTCAAATATCTGTTAGACAAAATGAGCTGAACTGAGTCACTTTGCAGTTTGGGACAGAGAAATGTTCTGAGGGAAAGGAAAACAACAATAAAGCAAGAACCTTCGGTGTCTTCAAGTTGCTGTGTGGTGATCAAAATATTCTAAAATACATTTAGGTAGCGATCTACTAACTTTGCTTGCACACTGGATCATTCTTAACGTGGAATTCTTACTACTGTAAATGTCAGACTATGCTGCTTATTCTTAAGCTATTTATACTCCAGCTACTTCCAAACAGTTTTTTGAAGGGCACAGAGTAAAATGATAAAAGATCATTAAAACAGTAAATGAGAATACAGCAGGACCATGGCACTAAGAAAGCCACTGCTATTTAGGGCAAACCAGCATTAATATCTAGTAGGCAAGTAAAAACCCGGTAAGGTGAGTTCAGTTTATTTCTTTATTCTGTCCAGAAGCACAGCTATTGACCACATAGCCTGTGTACAATTATGGTCAGGTATATGGAAAAGGACTAGTTTCCCAAGAGCTCTATTTTTCTAGTTTTTAATTCGAAGAGGAATATGCTGTTATTTAAGTGAGGATACCCATCAGCATAAGGAAGGAATGACGTCCTTTATGTCAAGATTATGAAAATAGTGACTTTCCACTTAGGATTACTTTTTAAAACAAATTCTGATGAAAGATAGGGCAAAATATTCGTAAACACTATGCATAGGCAATGTTTTAAAATAAACAATGAAGTTTATACCCAATTTAAACACTTGGATATGAAATTTCAGAACGACTAGTGCCCTGTATAAGACAATTACAAAAACAGTAAATGCTCTGCGTAGGGCTCAGAACAACCCTTGATGAGGCCAATGGCAAAATGTCCGGTTATAATTAATGTAAAAGCAAGAGAGCTAGACAAGTTTCATTTTGGTAATCTAATGCAATATTAGGGAAGAATGAATAGTGCAGTGGACATTTTCAGAGACAAAACTGACAACATTTTCCTTCTTATTTTTTTTTAATTCTGCCCCCCCATCTTCTCCAGCATGTAAGGGTGGGTATGGAATCCACAATCCCGATCAGATCAGACTGAGTCACTGCACTCCAGCTGTCACAGATGGTGCTTTCTTAGCAGAGCATGATTCTGAAATTCTCACTGAGTTCAGGCTCATCCGTTAAACAGAAGCGAGAACTTGAGGGCAGGTCCAAAGCCACCGTGGACAACTGCTGCTACTTGCACTTGGTGAAAGAGAACATGGGGGAGAGGGGAAAAAGGAGCAGAGAGAGAGGGCGGCAGATGGGGAAAAGAGCACAGGAAGGGGAGGAGAGAAAGAGAATTGCTGAGGAGAGAAGGAATAATGTGGAGAGAGGCAAACCCCTTCCAATGGGTTTCGATTCTAGATTCCACTTACAGGCTTACTGAGGATGTAGTTCTTTCTCCTTCCACGATGTGAAAAAGAACGTCATCAGCACCACTGCCTGGGCTTCGACAGCAGCAGAGGGGAACAGGGCTACGCTGCCTGGGCTCAGCAGCACCTTCCCAACCCAGCCCCCGAGGTCACCTACAAGCCTCAAAGCACTGGGAACACAGAGCAAAGCCAGTGCTGCCTGTGTGACAGGAGGTGGCTCGCACCCAGGGTTCTACTCCCGAGACCTCCCCAGCCACACTGGTCCTCAGAGCTGTCCACCCGTGCCGTCCATGTGCCTGGCGCGTCTCTCAGCAAGTTCCATGCGACTGCTCTTGATCTGCCTTTCATTTTTCTCCATGACCCCTGACCAACTTCAGAGTTTACTTATTCTATCTTGTGAATTGTTCTTTAAAGATTTACTTATTTATGCATATAAGGGCTGGGTGCAGGCCAGAGGTGTGGGGGAGTAAGAGGATTCACCAGAGACAGGTCTGGGAGCAGAACAGGCAGATGGACTGAGACACACTGCTGAGGGGAGCAACAGGTGAGACAGGAGAGATCTGCTGCACCTGTGGGTCAGCTTCCTGACCGGGGATCAAACTCGTACTGCAGTGGCTGCAGATAGCTTCACAGCGCTGTGCCTTAATCTCTTGTGCCACCAGGGAGGCCCTGTCCTAAGAAATCTTAATTGTTTATACAAGTTGACCAAAGCTCATGTTATGAACTTAGAAACTGAATACATAATTTTAGGGATATAGTGATTCAGGAAATATTAAGTGAACACAGGTTATGTGCAATAATCTGTTCAAGACAAGATGTGGGGGTTAACATACAACCGGTGGGAATCTAGACCCTTGAATCACATACAGTGTTACCCCAATGTGTCCACAATGAAATATGACATAATTTTCTTTAAAAGATACATGTAAAGAATTAAAGAAGAATAATCAATATCTTGAATTTTAGTAATCCTTTAGATGGCCTAGTAACTTAGTTCAGTCTATAAAGGTTTCTCTGCGTGCTTGACTCAGCCCACCAGATATTTTTTTCCATACCTAACTAGTAGGTTCTACATCTCTCAACTACAATGGGATAACCCTTTGTGCATACAACATTAAGAACAAGTTTTGCTCTGGCTGACCTCTTGTAAATGGATACAAACTGGATCTTTCCTGCCTTGTCTTCTTTTGCAGAGGAACTCACAGTACAAGCTAAGATTAGACAGATATCTATGTGCATGTTCCATATGTTAAAAAAAAAATAAAATCCAAAACTTACTTATTCAATATAGAAAAGCTCTCACTTTTATTAATTTCAAATGTGCACGTATGTAGATATAAGCATTTATTCTGATAATTATTTTCAATTCTATAAATGCAATGTCTTTACCCAGTCACGGAGTCTATTCTCTTCATCTATCCCACTCTCTCCAAGTGGAGAAATCCAGATATCCAGAGCTTGATGTGGACAAATACTCTGGATATTCAAGGTCCCTATATATTTTTTATCTAAGTTTTCTACAGAGACACTTTAATTGTCAGCGTATCTGTCTACGTGGGATAGTCTGTTCAAATCTCCGGAGTCTCTCCACATTCAGCAAGTAGCATTTCAAATACATCTAGTCTTTCTAGTTCAAAAAAGATAATAAAAGTAGTTCCCTCACGGAATCTAATGACGTATTTCTACAAAGTACTTTGCAAACTCAGAAACACCTTTAAAAAGTTAACACCTACCCCACCCATCGATGTGGAAAATTCCTCTTACAACATAATGGCCTAGCAACCGTGGTCAGAAGGTGATTCCATGTTGACACAGAGTAAGAAACATCCCAGAATGTTCATGTCACTAGTCTGTGTGGTCCTGAAAATTCACCATCACAGATTATAAAGGAGCCTGTGCCAGACACTACAGGGAACTGAAATTGGGGCTAGACACTGTCTTTCATTTCCTAGAGTTTATTTTGTGGCCTAAGACATAAGCCAGAAAGCATAAGAAGAATACACAACCCTCCTTAAAGAACAGTATCACCACTGCATGAAGAACTCCCTAAGATTTTATTTCACCGGAGCTTCATGGAAGTGAGATATAAGCTCAGATCGGGAAGCCATGACCTTCGGAGGGCGAGGAGAGTTGCCTCATCCAGCCTGATGCACAGGTCGAGCACACAACTTACAGGAAGGCCCAGGTCTTCTGAGGAGACAGGGATGGTCCCAGGGTGCCTCCTCTAGCACTAGAGCACAGGCCAACCTATCAGTGAGGGCAGCGGGGAGAGTGAGACTCAGACACAGGAGGGGAACCTTCCACTAAACTACAGAAACAGGAGAAAAAGCAGCAGAGCCCACAAAAGGTAAGTGATTTAGAGACTGTCGGATTTGCTGATAACGAAACAGGTGAGTTTTTGGATGGCTCAGCTGAGCAGCTGGAAGGACAGTGAATGTGTGATGGGCAGCTCCAGATAAGTGATCAGTGGAAGCCAGAGTGTGAAGGGAAGTCAGGGAGACAGGGAGCACGGGAAAAAGGTGTGCAGATGAGACTGAGGAAGCCACCAGGAGGTAGAAGCTAAGATGCACTTGTTGGTTCAGCATGGTCTAGAAAATCTTTGTATTCTGAAACAGGCAGGGAGGAAAAGGCATTCGAAAGAGCAGGAGAAATTTTGAAGAAAACAGAAGAAATATCTCAGGGAATGAGAGCAGAAGCTCACCAAAACAGTAAGAAAGCAGGAGCATCAGCGAGAGTGGGAAGGCAAGGCTCACGTGGGGAACAGAGGAGTCAGCTGGCCATGGTGGGGCTGGATGGGCAGGCAGAAGGGACAGAGTCAGCGCAGGCCCAGAAGGGCGGAGTAGAAGAGAGGAAGTGGGTGGGATGGGCGAGGTGGCTAAAAAGGGGGAAAACCGCCCTATTTTCTGAGCTTTGAATTAACTTGCTTCCATATCAGAGTGAAAACTGCTGCAAAAATGTCTTTGAAGTCTCACAAAATTAAAACTATATATATGCAGCAGACTGTCCAGTGTTTGTATTTGACCATGATAGCGTAAGACAGATGAATCAATTACAATTGCAATTAACAAGAGTGGTAGTATTTAAATACTTTACCTAGTTTATGTGAATTTTCACACAAATTCTAAAAGCTCAGGTGTTATTATTAGCCTCATTTTATATCTAAGGCACCCAGGGCTTAGGAAAGTTAAGTGACTATATTTTTTATTATTATTTTATTTTATTTGGGATTGTACATGTTCTATTAATTTGTCGGTCACTTACATGTCCATATAACTTCAGGGTTACATATTTTTAAAGATTTATTTATTTATGCATACAAGGGCTGGGGTGCAGGCCAGAGGTGCAGGGGGTGAGAGGATTCACCAGATACAGTGGGCAGCAGAACAGGTGGATCTACTGAAATGCACTGCTGAGGGGAATAGCGGGCGAGGTCAGAGAGGTCTGCTGCACCATGTGGGTCCCTCCTTAGCTGGGGATCGAATTTGTACTTCAGTGACTGCAGAGAGCTTCAAAGTGCTGCTACTTAACCCCTTGCACCACCAGGGAGGTCCCAGCGGTTACATTTTTATTTCTCTCCTGGTGTATGTAATTCACTCACTTCCACCAAACCTCCTTCCCCGATGCCCCCACAACCACCCTCCATTACAGGTCAGAGCAGCAAACCCAGGCCTGGATGATACCCTGAGATCTCACTGGTGCTGATGGAGAGATTAACTTCAGTCTTGCACCTGAGAATGGACGTGCATGGTGAGAGACCCAGAGGGGTTGGGGACAGAGCAGTTGGCATGAAATAGAAACAAGAGTGGGGAAATTCATAAATAAATAGACTCAATCCCATCACACCAACCTGATTCATAAATAAATAGACTCAATCCCCTCACATCAACCTGACCCTGACTGAGTTGATAGTAACTGTGTGTGTCTACATCACAAACAAGTCAGCTGGCCACTCTACATGGTGTGGCCTCTCTTGAAACCATCCAATGGGTTTGAACAGGTCCTGTGGTCATTGGTGCAGAGCAACAGTCCAAGGGCCCTCCGGCCCTAAAGATCCAGGTTGCCAGAGAGACAAGAAACATCTTTACCAGAAAGCAGATATTCCAGGAGCCTCTGGGCTGGTGCAAGGGGTTAATAAGCATTGCACTATGAAGCATCTGCAGCCACTGCAGTATAAGCTCGATCCCCAGCCAGGGAGGGGACCCACATGATGCAGCAGACCTCTCCTGTCTCTCCTGCTGCTCCCCTCAGCAGTGAATTTCAGTCACTCTGCCTGTTCTGCTCTGTACCCTGTCTCTGGTGAATCCTCTCACCCCCCCCCCACACCTCCGGCCTGTACCCCAGTTCTTGTATGCATAAATAAATATATCATCATTAAAAAAATAAGAAGAAAGAAGACATTTCAAACCAGGTCTCTCTACAGGTATTCTAGGAAGATTTTTGTTGTGCTGTATGCAATTTTTGGTTGTTTTTTATTTAGTGTGCGTGTGTGTGTGTGTGTGTGTATTGGTCCAAAGTTAATACTGCACTGTCTCCTCAGACTCTAAAATCAGAAAGGAGAATGCTGGAAAGATGGTCACTGACATGAAATTCCTTCCATTCATTCCTTCCACTATTTTTACTGAGTGTCTAACACCAGCAGTGGGGATCTTGGACATTATGAGAGTAGCCCTCCTAGAATTAATTAAAAACCACAAGAATAGGGCCTCCCTGGTGGCACAGCAGGTTAAGCAAAGAACTTTGAAGCAAACCACAGACACTGCAGCACAAGTTCGATCCCTGCTCTCAGCCAGAGGAGTAACCCACATGGCGCAGCAGACCTCTCCTGCCTCACCCACTGCTCCCCTTAGCAGTACACTTAAGTCAATCTGCCTGTTCTGCTCCCTGCTCTGTCTCTGGTGAATCCTCTTACCTCCCTGGACTCTGGCCTGTACCCTAGTTCTTATATGCGTAAATAAATAAATCTTAAAAAAACACAAGAATAAATATAATTGAAACCTAGTTAAGTAAACAAGTGATGTTATTTTTTAAACTACACTTCACTTTCCAAAGTAAAAATCAAAAGGATGCATTTGTCAATTCTTTTTAATGTAATACCTCTCCTTCTCATTTCAAGTTAGATCTAGAACATTAACTAACGAAAGGCAAAACCCTCAAAGTATGAGCAGCATTAGAATGGAATTAGCAGCACTTATCTTGCCACCTGTCTTTGAAAGCCTGGATAGTTTTAAACAACATTTGTTAGCACAATAATATTTCCATCCTTGTACAATGCACTGTGTTACCAATTTGAAAACACAGGAGCTACTTAAGAGGAGTATTTAGGTTGTGTCTAATTTAAATAGATAGTCCACTGGGCAAGGACTGTGTCTAATTCCATCTTAGGGACAGCACAGTGTAAAATGTTGGCACTCAATAAATGTGAAATAATAACAAAAGTCTTCTCCCCTTTAGAGTGCATAATTACATCTACCCCCTACTGTGGCCAAGCCCAGTGACAGATCTTTTGTTTATGAAACCCACAGCCCTGAAGGCACACACAGTACTGCCACTTCACTGCTTTAGGTAAAACTGGAAATATCTACAAATCCCACAAGAACATCTTAATTTAGCCAAGCAACAGCTAGATGACTTAACCACGCACAGGAAACGGTCTAAGCCTCTAACGTGGAATCCAAACATGAAGTGAAAATGTGTTCTCAGAGTTAGCTTGGAATATGTCATGGAGCAAGATCACTCAGCTAATTTACCATTTCTCTGTCCTAAAGGGACATGCTGGGGGAAGTGCCCAAGGCTTTTGCAGGGCATCCTCAATTAGTTCCCAGGCTTGCGTTCAACGTGTGCTATTATCCAAGTAGCCTGCACTGAGGAGGATAAAAAAAAAAATCATGGCTTATGTTCAGCTTTATTGGAGACATTTGCACTACAATGAACTAGGCAAAGCCACAGGTCAGGTCAAAAAATATTGCAAAAAACAACAGCCGCCGAAGCTCCTTGAAGGGGACCTGTGGATCAGAAAGTAAATTTGCCTCGTCGCTTTGGCCATTACTTTCTTCTAGTTTCCCGTGTTTGTATTTGAATGCTTGCACTTGAACATTAGTTTCACAATCACCTATTCTCCATTTGGGATGGATGAAGTTCAACATATGCTGGGCAATTCATTGCTACTGAAATAAGAAATGCAAATTCAGTGGAGGGTGCTCCCGCCCAAGGTTAAGCTGGGGCGGTGCCTTTGTAGTTTTGTGGAGCATTATCATTAGCAGAGGAGGGTTAATGGCAAAGGCCCATGATTGTTAAAAAATTCACATTACCAAAGTGGATTACACTGCCTCTACTGAGGGGATCAACAGTGTAAGCCTACACTAAGCCATTATTGCAGAAACAAAGCTTTCATTTTAAGCCTTTGGAAACAAGCATAAAATGGACAAAAGAAAAAATTCTTCTGATGTCAGAACAAGGCAAGCACCACATACTTTTTTCATCCTTACTCAGTTTTAGAGGCATGTTGAACATGCAAACGATGGACCATCTTCTCAAAGCACGCATCAGTAACATGATAACAGATCAGCATTTTGGAAAAGGCACCTTTCCATAGCGCAAAATCCAGCAGAAATCCTTTACTGGAATTTCTCTCTCCTTTTTGCTGAGATTTGGTCACAACATGGAGATGTATATTCTTTAGGATTCTCTTTGTATTTCTTCCTCTCTCTTCTAATGAGAAGTCATTATTTTGAAATCATTTTGAAAAATACATCCACAGAATCAGCATCACAGCACGCCCTCTGGAGTAGAATCCCTCAGACACAATAGCACCAAGATGTGTTACTCAACAGCTAAGCCACCAGTTACTGGGGGTCAGGGCTGGCCCAGGCTAGATGGGCCTCACCAGCATCATATTCCACAACACACTTGGGGAGCAGTACTGAGAGCCCATCTTACAGATGGACAAACGGAGGCTGACAGCAGTTAAGTCTCAGCCACTAACTCACCCCATGAAGGAAGAATGGTTCTGACTCTGTCCTGACAGAAACCAAAGTTCCCATAGCTCCAACCTACAGTGCCTTCCAGTGATAAGAGAAGTTCATGCGAGAACAATCTCATACTCAACTATCTGCAAAATTCTACCTGAATGTGAAGTCTCTCAGATAAAATGCTTTTGTTACAAATTTGAGCTCAACAGTGAAGCCTCTTTTTAGTGTCTGTAAAGAAGATCTCAATATATCCTGTCATTGCTAATTTTCTGTGACAGACCCGTGGAAAGCAAACTTGAAGAACGACAGCACCACAGTAAACACAAGGACATATTAAACTCTCCCTTAATGTGGCCTGTATTCGGGGTAAATCATCTGATGGCTTTAATTCCTCAGACCACAGCTGAGAAGAGAAAGGAAAACAAGCAAGAGTAACAAAGCCCCCAACAGCCAAAGCGCACCACATATTTTATAAACGGAGGTCACTCATTTTACACAGGAAATCACTCGAGGCCTCCTGACTCTATTAATACTTCAGCTATAATTCAGGAAACTTGCTTTCTGAGTTCTTTGCTCACAATAAATTAAACCCCTTGAATCAGAAAACAAAAAGAACGCCTAATGACAATGAAAAATCCAAATCTTCCCTGAAACATAAGAAAATAACACTACCCAGTTAGTCACAAGAATTAATAATGTGTAGTATACCAATGGACACAGGTTTAAAAAATCCCTAGCAGTTATTCTGGTATTTATTATATATTACATATATTACATATTATGAATATATATTATATATAATAGATTTATTACAAAAGAATACCTAATAGGGGGCCTCCCTGTTGGCCTAGGGGTTAAAGTCTTAGCGTTACCACTGCAAAGGCCTGAGTTTGAGTCCCGGCCAGGGAGCTGAACCACATGGCGCAGCAGATGTCTCCTGTCTCCCCTCAGCAGTGTATTTCAGCAGATCTGCCTGTTATGCTCTCCACTATGTCTGTGATGAATCCTCTCATCCCCAGCACCTCTGGCCTATACCCCAGTTCTATGCAAAAATAAATAAATAAAAATCTTTTTAAAAAGAATATCTAATAGAATGTAAAAAAAAAGATTAAATGTATTTTATCGCTATGCTAAATGGTTATATGAAATATTGTGTTGAATGTAGTTAATAAAATATTGCTGTATTATGTAAAATACATAATTTTATATTTTCAAGTTTAACATAAAAAAAATTAAGTATAATAAGAACCATCACTGTCACAATGACAATCTCGGGAATAAACGTCTATCTGAATACATTTTTCGAGTTAAAATCCTGAGCTTAAAGAATGGAAGTTTTAGCAGATGAGTTTAAGTGAGTTTTGTTAAACTGGAATATGAAATCCAAATAGGATGGGATTCAACAAGTGCAAAGCCCCAGAGCTATTTTCACATTTCATCTAAACTCTCTTCTGTAACTTACTCTTTTTTTACCTATCTTCTGTTAATCGGTCAGCAAGTTCATGCCCTGCTTCTTCTCCTTCACTGAGTAATAAGCACTGAAGGACTAGGAAAGAGGGATTTTGATGTTTGTGTAAAAGTTGATAATTTGTATGAAATAAAATCTTAATCTATGCTGAAGCAAAAACAAATTAAGTGACATCGAATTGATGACGTGTTTATAACCTGCAGAACTGTAAACTCCTTGTAGGCAAAGGACCCATGAATAAATCTTTGTTTCCTCTGCAAGGCTTAGCAAGCAATAAACCTGGGGTCACTGACTGAATGAAGGCATCAAGTTCACTGTGCTTCATGCAGCTCATGAGTTTGGAGGCTATAAGAAGTCAGAGGGAGGTGATTTTAAGGCAGGCTCTCTTACAATCCTTGCTTGGTTCATTCCTACTCCAAAGAAAATCCAAATTCAATAAGAATATTAATTTGAGACAAGGGTAACTTGCCTAAGGTATTCTGTATACAGTATATACTTGAATAAATATGTGACACTATTTTATATACAGACACGTGTATGTGCCCATGGATCAGAGTTCTTGAAATATTTTTTTGTTTTTATTTATGTGTACATATAAGAACTGGGGTGTGAACTAGAGGTGCAGGGGGTAAGAGGGTTCACCAGAGACAGAATGGAGAGCACAACAGGCAGATCTACTGAAACACACTGCTGAGTGGAGCAACAGGCATGACAGGAGAGGTCTGCTGTGCCATGTGGGTCAGCTCCCTGGCTGGGGATGAACTTAGGCCTCAGTGACTGGTGATAGCTTGATAGCGCTGAGATTTTAACCCCGGAGCCACCACAGAGGCCCTCTTGATACATTTCAATTAATAAATCACTGACATATTCACTAAATACTACTGTAAATTAAAGCATTACAGTGGATTCTGAATTGGCCTACTTCCACTGATAAGCCATATACTCATAGAACAAAAAATCTATTTTTAGTAGTTAGAAATGTTAGTTTTTCCATTTTTGTTTCCTTGTTGCAACATTATACATGATAAAGGCAAAGCTTGAGAAAGGCCAAACAACCTCCTCATTAAGACAACTACCACTACCGAATTTGTATCCATTCTCCTCTATCTTAAGGTTCATCAAAATGCCTCAAATTTGAAATGACCATGTGTATAGAATTATAAAATGGAATTAAAAATGCAATCTGAACTTCATCACAAGCCTACCTGGTGTTTTCACTAAACAATATATCACAGACATCCATCAGGTTTAGTACTGGTGGCTGTAATTCATTATTTTAAATATTCACAGAAAGCTGCACGGTGGGGTATCACCATATTTCATGAAACTACTCCATTACTGATGAAAATACATGTTTTTTCCAGGCTTTTGCTCTGGCAAACATTGGTGACAAAAAGCTTAAACCTGTATTTCATGTCTTAGTACATTTGCATTGAAATGCCCATTAGGTAAAGGATATGAATTTTCCTTAGCTTTTAGAATCACACATAATAATGCAGCACCAGTGCTGGGGACAGAATTTTACATATTAGTACCTTTATTTCTATGAGCTAGGCTACTAAAAGTCAATCAGTGGAATCAGGAGGATGAGCACTTTTTTTTTTAAAAGATTTATTTATTCATGCATACAAGAGCTGGGGTACAGGCCAGAGGTGAGGAAAGTGAGAGGATTCACCAGAGACAGAGCAGGGAGCAGAATAGGCAGACTGACTGAAACACACCGCTGAGGGCAGCAGGGGGCCAGGCAGGAGAGGTCTGTTGTGTCATGTGGGTCCCCTCCCTGGCCAGAGGCAGGAATCGAACTTGTGCTGCAGTGGCTGTGATTTGCTTCATAGTGTGTTGCTTAACCCACTGCGCCACCAGTGAGGTCCTGAGCACATTTTAAAAAATTTTTAATTTTAATATCTAATGCAGGTTACTTTCCAGAAAAGTTTCAATTTACATTCCTATGTAGATATGTGCTTGTTTTTCTTGTCACTTCCCTAACTGTGGATATCAGTATTTTCCATTTTACCAATTTTATGATCAAAATGCCAAATATCCTTTTAATTACATTTAAATCTTTCTGGTGACATTGGGCAGTCTTCCATGAAGCTACTAGTCACTGGCAGTTCTTTTGTGAATTACTTTTTAAAATCATTGACTCAACTTCCCTGTATTATTTGTCTTTCTTGAATCAATTCAAAAGCCCTCTTTTTATATGAGAACTAACTCTTACCTTGTCTATGTTTTTCCCTCCTTTCCACTACTTCATGGTGATATATATACAGTGTGAGTCAAGAAAACAGACAGCCTGGACTGCGGGATGGGGGTGGGGGTGGCGCAGAGTGGGTAGAGGAGCTTAATATAGAAGTTAGTGACACCAAAGTTGTCAGATTCCAACACAATCATAAACAGACTGTGAAAGATACACATTTAGTACTAAAAGCATAAATTCAGTCTAAAAGGCTGATCTCCACAAGGACAGGTATTTTATTAAGTCATGTATCCAAGAACCTAGAACTCAGTCTTGCAAATGATTGACTTAAACATGCATTCAACAGAGAAATGTGTTGAATACACATCTGTACAGACACTGCAAAGACTGGTCTTCCATGTGCGAAGGGCAGGTGCTGGTATGTCTAGCATGCAGCACATCTTCATACTGTTATTTCACTTAATCCTGAGAGGCAGGTGTTGCTATTTTTGTTTTACAGATGAGATAATCAAGACTCACAAAGTTGCCCAAGATAACACAGTCACTAGAGAACTCGGCCATAAATTCACAGACAGAAACTTATACAATCTCAGCCAACTTACCAGCAGATATATCTGACCTGGAGTTGGCAGAAATATGCTTAATATCCAATTTTCAATTTTAATTGTCTGGGGTTGAGAAATAACATATCTGCAAGCCAAGAAGAATGTTCTACTTCCCAATATAATATATAAAATATTTTTATGACTATAAAATAGCTAAAAGAATAGGATTCTCAAACACTTAAGCAATGAAGTATATAAATTAAAAATAAAAACGCTGCAGAAAGTAATCAGAAAGCTACTTTCTATAAAAAGCCCAATATTGTGTCAAGAGACTACAGAGAATATGATTAACTAAATCAATAAGGTTTATGAATATAAAATTCTGCAACTAGTCTAGAAACACCATGCCAATCACAGACCTGAAAAAACTCTTAATCATGTCAAATTCTAACACAATCACATACAGACTGTCAAAGACACACATTTAGTAATAAAAGCATAAAATTCAAATTAGTAATAACTTGAAATAATTAAGACAAATTTTAGTACCTGAGCTTTTTCTATGTATATGTATGCCCATGTCTGTGTGTAAACTGGACCTCAATTTCTTGATGGAAGGGTTGTAAGAAAATAATAAATTTAAACTCTGACATGGTATTATTTAATAATTTCTACTGAATAAAATTTGATTATCACTGATTAGAGTCTTTTCTGTACTGCCAGAATGTTCCTATTTATGCAGTGGAATCAGGACTTTTTTCTTCTTTTATTTTTTAAGTCCCATTTCTCATAATGATTACCAAGGATTATAACTGATTGGCAATCACAAGTTCACTATGTGTTTATAGATAGTGGATACAGTAAGATATTTCCATAGGAAGAAAACACCTTTTTTTTCCATTAAATTTTCTTTTTTTACATTTAACTTAGTATAGTCTTTTTCTTAAAGATATATTTATTTATGCATACAAGAACTGGGGTACAGGCCAGAGGTGCAGGGGTGAGAAGACTCACCAGACTGAGTAGGGAACAGAACAGACCGATTGACTGAAATACACTGCTGAGGGGAGCAGCCACAGGAGAGGTCAGCTGTGCCATGTGGGGCAGCTCCCTGACAAGGGGATCCAACTCCTGCTGCAGTGGCTGTGGGTAGTTTCATAGTACTGAGACTTCACCCCTTGCGCCACCAGGGAGGCCCAAAATTTAGTGTAGTCTGTTTTTACTTTAAAGTTAGATCAAAGTACAACTCTCTCAGCTAAGAATGTAAGAGTCTGATAAAAGCAGCAGAGACACAGAATAAAAACTATTAGCACAAGTACCAGTGGTTACTGTGCTGGGGCAGGGGAGTGGCTACTCCTGGTAATGCTGCCATAAGCACTGACCAACTTACAGTTCTTTTTTTCTGTTGTTAGTCTTCTATGAGAGAAGATTCTTAGATGACAAGAAAACTAGGATGAAGGGCTCACACTGACCAAATAGATTTTATATAATAACTGAATATTTATTACTTCATTGAAAATTTAGCATAGGGGCCTCCCTGGTGGCGCAGTGGGTTAAGCAACACGCTATGAAGCAAACCGCAGCCACTGCAGCACGAGTTCGATCCCTGCTGCCGGCCAGGGAGGGGACCCACATGGCACAGCAGACCTCTCTTGCTGTGCCCGCTGCTCCCCTCAGCAGTGTACCTCTGTTGATCTGCCTGTCCTGCTCCCCGCTTTCTGTGGTGAATCCTCTCACCCCTCCCCCACACCTCTGGCCTGTACCCCAGTGCTTGTATGCATAAATAATCTTTAAAAGAAAAAAAAGAGAAAAAAAAGGAAAATTTAGCATAAAATTTTAACTATTTTCTTAGAACCCAGTGAAAATTATCTATCTTTAGAATAAAACAATAATTGTCAAAACCAAGAAAACTTGTCAGCTGGAGATGAAAATAGGAATATCTATTCCAAATAATATCTTGAGATTTATCCTTTAAAGTTCATTTTAATTTTATCTAAAACTATATAATGTAAGTTCTATAACATTCTACAAATAGATACTATTGAAAATGCTCAGTAAATGTTAATTTTCTTAAAAAAAATGTGTACTTCTCCCAAGATATAAACATTTCTGTTTTCAAAGCATATAACATAAATGCACAAAAGTTTTATGGCTTTTCAGTGTAAAGGCGTAAAATTCATATAAAACAAGTAAAAGAGATTTTACCTTTCCTTTGATGAGAAACTCATAATATGATTTAATCATGAAAAGGAATGCTTATCTGACTATATAAAACTAAATACATTCTTTGTAATGTTTTTTCACAATTGTGTCTGTTTAATTTTCATGAAACAGTGTCTATTCAATAAAGCAGTAAAATGACTAAAACGCTAACATTTTTTCCCAGGCGATGTTCCTAGTAGCTGTTAGAATGTTTTTTGTACAAGTATTTTGCTTCTTTCCTTGTTCTCTTAAAAGAGCTCACAAGAACAGAGACAATTTTTTTTTTTTACATTCTTTAAAAATGGAGTCAAATTTGCCATTTCTAAAATCCAACCAGAAGACAAAACAACTAACTTTGCTCCTCTGGGCCTACGTTTTCTTTTTGACTGAAAGAAACTGCTTGAGACTTACTGTCTCAGAGAAGTGAACGTTCCAGACTTAACCTCTGGTCCAGCCATGCCAGAAGAGAGCCCCCTTCTCTTCCATCCATCTTGTAATGCCTGGCCCAGCTGTCCTACAGTAGAATGTGTGTTTTGTAGGAGGAAGAGGGGGGGGTTGAAAAAGATGGCAACTGAGTACCTACAACAGGCTGAGGAAGATGAAATGATCAAATCCTTAGAATTTCCCATAAAATAAACTTCCAATCCCATCACAGATGCATGACAGCTTTCAATTACAATTACTAAACTCTTCTTGGTTCACACATAAAAATACATAAATAACTAAAGTTTCTATACTGTAACCTAAAACCAGATATTTAACACAGTTAGTGGAAACCTAATATCTGATCCTATAAGAAAGAGTTTCATTTTCTTTAAAATAACACTCTGAGAAACTATTCTGAAAATACAAACTTCTCATGTTGCACACCTAAACTGGCATGGTCATAAAATGAGACTAAATTCTTGAGCTAATCTTAACTGGCGAAATATTTCATATGCTTTTAGAAAATACCACGTTATAGCTAAACACATTATCCCATTATGCCTGAAGATAACCAGTGGCTTACAGCAGTAAACAATTCCTATTGCATTCCTTGTATTCGAAAGCTGAAATACTTACAGAAATAGAACTGATAAGAAAGTCCAGAGAAACTCAATGTGTTTTTATCTGAATATTAATGCAAATAACTAACTGATACACATTTAGAGTGACTTAATAGAGTCTATTTCAAACAAAATTATTAATTTTGCAAGCAATCAAGCCTCAATATTCTGAATAATTTACTGAATGTTCTATGAGAGTCCATTTTCAATTACAATAATAAGACACAAACAAAGCTCTCCAAGAAAACTAATATTATTCACTGTAACAATATGCAATATATCTGAAAAAATTGTTCAAATTTTAAAATACTAGCTTACATTTAAAATATAATAAGAATGGCCATCTGCAACCCATCAAGTCATATACTAAGATTCTCCCCTCATATTTCATTTATAGCACTACTCTCAAAATACAACATAAAGATACTCAACATTTCATCACATTTTCAAAAGTTATTTTTGTAAACCTCTACCTGCATATAAACATATATATACATATATATGAGATATAGTGTTGTTATAACAGCATGGATTTAAAATGGGAAGTAGAATTTGAGTTCAAAATTAGCTCAAACTATTTCCTAATTTCCCAACTTTTCCTATACATTCATTTTTTATAACTTATTTTAGGATAAAATAGTGAGCGCAGCTCACAAGGATCTGTGGACTATCTATATTGCAACAGGTTCTGAGAATACAAATAAAAATAAATTCACTTCCTTCCTTGGGAAACTTCCAAGTAAAAACTATGTTGAAATTAAGGTAGAGAATGAGGCCAAGTAGCAAGAAGGTGTTTTGGGGGAAATCACATGGGATGATCCATTTGGGGCAGAGTGCTCTACAGCAAATGGAGAAATTTATCGATTGGAAACCTCCAGTCAGCAAGACTATCTTAAAACAGTAATAACCTGAGGCAACAGGGACACGATAGGAAAGAAAGAAAATTCAAGAAATACCTAGATGTCAAAATTTCCAGGGATGAAAGTTCTTTGGACTTAAGATTGTGAAAAATACCTGAATCTGAGACCCAGCTTTGTGTCCTGAGTTACTAAAGGAATGAGGGTAACTGGAACTGCAAGACGTAATAAATGGAATGGAGTAAACTCTTGAAGGAGAAGAGCAGCATAGAGAGAGGCAAAAACCTTGTGTGTGCTGTTTAAATTCGGGTGCTACAGTTTCATCCAAGTTAGTACAGGTTGGAAATATTTTCATTTATGAAATTCTAGAATGGACTTTAGAGTTGTCAGTTGGAGGTGGTAGTTAAAAATTGGTGAATCTTTCTAGAAAGTAGGTATAGAATGATTTTTCAGGGGTCTCCCTGGTGTTGCAAGGGGTTGGACATCACACTATGAAGCACCCACAGCCACTGCAGCATGCGTTTGGTTCCCGGCCAGGCAACAGACCTCTCCTGCCTCGCCCACTGCTCCCCTCAGAAGTGTATTTCAGTCAACCTGCCTGTTCTGCTCTCCACTCTGTCTCTGGTAACTCCTCTCAACCCCCCCCCCCCCACACACACACACATACACCTCTGGCCTATACCTCAGTTTCTGTATTCATAAATAAATAAATCTTTTTAAAATTATTTTCTAAATTAAATAAATATGGCATGTATATGCCAACATATATGTGTATGGATGCATGTATATAATTGGAATGTCGACACTACTACATGTAACAATATACAAGAACACACAGTCCAGAAGATTTAACAATGCTTTACCAACATTTTTTAGGTATACAGAGGTTTAGAAAAGTGAAAGCTATATATATGGCAGACACATCCATTCTCTAACCCCCACCTCAAGTATATGTGGGAGTCAGTATCCCCATTTCACAAAGGCATTAACTAAACTCAAAGAAGTTGGGTTATCACTGGTGAAGGTCATGTAGCTAAAAATTTTAGAGTTGGATTTAAGCTTCTTCCAGCTGACTTCAAAGGCCCTGCCTTCTTCCCACATCCATTCTTCTTGTCTATTTCTGGTCCAATATGGCTGATTCCATAAACACCATTTTTTAGTAGCAAAGCCATACACTACCCCTCTGTATGTGTGCAACAGCAGGCTGCCTACATGGGTGTCTTGGAGTGTTTCACACCCTAGGAGGCTGTGAGGGCATCTGCCACTCCCATCTCACCATTATGCAGACTCGAAGCACCCAGCCTCAATCTTAGACATCTTCCTCCACCTTCTTCCCTGCCAGTCCTCTCAGACCCTGTCACCACTCAAGTCTGATCAACAGCTGTCTAGGGGGCAGCTCCAGGCTGAGCTAATGTCCCCTGGCTTTGTACCCAGAGGACGCATTAAAGCACTTATCACTCAGAATCATAATGATTACTTTAATTTCTCCCCTGCTGGAATGTGAATTTTTTAAAGACAAGGACAGCAATTCATTCAATGTGGAATCAATAGTTCATAAAGCAGCATGCGGCACGTTGCTGATAACAAATAACTTTGCTGTCTGGTGAAAGCAACATGAGCATTGGGGTGGGGGGGGCAGGCAGGTGGGTCTCAAACCCCTGTTGTGCCTCCCACCATTTGTGTGAGCTTAGGGACAGCCCAGAGCTCACGTTCTCATCTGCGGGGACCTATGACCGATCTTAAAAGTTGCTATGACGACCTAAAGGGAGTTGACAAAAAAATCAGAGTCTCTGGCACACAGTGAAGTCTTTAATAAATGTTAATTTCCTGTCCTTTCATCCTTTCCTTTTTGAATGTCGAATGCAGAATAGGTGAAGATTCAACAAGGATTAAGTGCATTTACTGATTTGAGCAAATACTATTTGAAAGTGTAACAGGAACACTAAAATACAAAGTGATCTTTGTATGTTAGAGAGATGAATTCCTGCACTCATGAAGGTGATAATTCTATAAGAAAAAAATAATTTTTTCAACTAATGACTTTTTTGATAAGGTAGAGAATTAAATACTATAGCAAAATACAGAGGCACTGGTAGAGAAAATGCAGTAGAGGCACAGAAGTTTGGTGAGGGAAATACCAGAAGGGTGACTGATAATCTGAATCTCAAATATATTTTGAAGACTCGATTATAAATTGGAGCCATGGAGATACAGGGAGGGAATCTTAGAAAAAGTTCAGAGTGAGCAAAAGGAGAGAAGGAGGAAAGACTTTCTCTGGAAACAAGGACTGGTTTGGTTTAACGTATTAGCACCCAGAGGCTTAAGAAAGTGTAGTGGGATAAAAACCCCCAACTGCAGAGAAAAGAAACCTACACACTTATTGAAAAATCAGATGGTCAGTTCATTACCTGGTTTGTAATTCTCATACCTCTTAATTTGAATGCCTCTATCCCACACATCAGGATTTCCAAACAGTTATACACAAGAGGCACGGGAAATCAAAACTCAAATTGGTATTTTATATTGCACATGCAAGCAAACTGTATTTCCCCACTTGGTTGACACAGGAGCGAAAGCAATTTTTCTAAATGGATGAATTTTATTTACTACTAATGTTGACATACGTAACTATTTATCTCCAACAGGATATACAAGTAGTGATCAGAGAGAGTCTTATGTGTTAAAAAGAAAACCAAGCAAAATGAAAACATTCCCTGAGAGACACCAATGTCCTCCTCCACTGACCTTCCTCCTTCACTCTTTTCCATACTCAGCTACTGCCCCCTGCTGCTAAATGTGGCAGAAACTAAAAAAGGTCCTTTCCTATCTCATTGATTGAACTGGTCCAGCACTTTACATTTTTTCTCCCAAGATGATAAAGGTTTTATGGCTTATTTCTCGCTAAACAATGATTTTGATAGCACTGAAGGTATAAGAAATATGCAAAACTTGATAGGAAGAAAGTACAGCCATGGAAACTCAGCATCTTTAGGTCATCCTACGTGGCTATCATCACTTATTTAGGAGCTATCAAATGTAGATGTTCATCAGCAAGTATACGTCAGTTGCCTCCCACTCAGATGGAGCCCCGAACATTACAACCTATGGATGCTGCAAGTTGAATGTATGATTAACAGTTTCCCATACACGCACCCTACATGGGTTAGATCATATGGAACAGAAAGATAAACCAGGCTTGCCCTAGGTTCCTACTGAAATCTGTTCATTAATTTCAGTTTCTCCACAAGTGGTAGAGACCTTACACTTTTGTTTTTCTTATGTGTTGTGATTTGGCCAGTTTCAGTTTAAGAACTATCTTTCCTCCTTTTTAACACGAGAGGAGGGGCGTATGTGTTTATATTTCCTGTTACCATTCATTTTGTTAGGTCACAGGAACCTATGATAACCAGAAAACAATTTTTAAGAAGCATTCAGTCTAAGAACCATCAAGGGGCACAGCACTGTCTTAGTGTGGCTTTCTTTCACTACTGCATTCAGCCAAGTTTTGAGGGCCTGCTATGTACTGGAATGCAACGAACGTATTCACTCCTGGTTCACTGCAGTCTCATGCCAAGCAAGGAGGCACTCTCCTTGCGTTTCTGATCTAAGTTAAATGAACGTATCATACTCCACCGACTAATTCAGTGCAGATACATTAAAGTTATCCTTCATTCCTGTTGCAGTTAGGCATTCCTGCCTAACAAAGCACCCCACAACTTAGTAATTTAAAATTATGAGCAAGATTTTATCTCTTTAAAGTCTTGGGTCTCGGGGGCCTCCCTGGTGGGCAAGGGGTTGAGTCTCAGAACAGGAAGCATCTGCAGCCACTGCAGCACAGAGGTGGATCCCTGCCAGGGCGCTGACCCACATGGCCCAGCAGACCTCTCCTTCTTGCCCACCGCTCCCCTCAGCAGTGTATTTCAGCCAATCTGCCTGTTCTGTTCCCCACTCTGTCTCTGGTGAACACTTTCAAACCCCCATACACACACCTCTGGTCTGCACCCCAGTTCTTAGATGCATAAGTAAACCTAAAAAAATAAAATAAAATCTTTGGTTTGAGTGGGCTCCTTCTTTTATGTTCCTTCTACTTTATTGGGGGTGACAGGAAATTATAAAATGGCTAGAGAACTGGGACTGGAGGGGGAACAAGAAAGGGCTGTTGGCTGGGTTCTCAGTGTCCTTCCACATGGGCCTTTCCAATTCAATTCTTGGGCTTTTTTATGGTTGTTCATAAAACGTGCACTACAACAGCAAGCAGTCCGAGAGGGCAAGCCCGAACACAGTGTTTATCCATCCTCTGGGTGCGTCTCCCTTGTTCATGTCTCCTGAACCAATGCTGGTCTCACAACCAAACTCAGGTCAACCAAAGGGAATACACAGGCCATGAATACTAGGTGGTGGGGTGCATTTTGGGCCAATTCTTCTCCTTTGAAAACGTTATTCAAATGTACTTACATTATCCATTTTCATTGCTTTGGTTAATGTTTAGTTTTCTTTCACCTCATCTTCATTTTCTTTCGCTTTTCCTTCTTTGCATTTTTTTTTTAACCTAGCTGGGTTTTTAACTAAGGCAAGGGAGAAGAACAGTGGCATTCTTTAGTGAACAGCTATGTACTGAGCGGCAGGACTAACACGGTCCTAGGAACTGTGAGGGACCCAAGACTGAGCAAGATACCCCCTCTGCCTTCAGAGCTAAAACCACAGGGAAGTATAATATACGCCCCTCCCCCAATTCCTCCATCCTGCCCTACGAACTAATTTGTTTCCTAGTTTATGGATTGCAAGATGTTACAGCCCTTCTTAAGTGTTTTTCCTTTTCCTTCCCTACTGGAGGAGGTCCAAACAAACGGTGTCGCAGCTCATGTCAGGGCCCTGAAACCAGCTCCATTTCCTATCACTGCCTCCCTCCCCACTTCACTCTCACTCTCTTGTAGGTCTGTGTCTTTGTCCGACTTTTCCATCTAATTGATTCATTCTTCTCTGGTCTTCATTTCCATGAACATGTGATCTTGCCTTTCTTTTTCCCCCTAACAGCTACCTGATTACCTACAGGTAATGAAGTTTGCCTCTGTTGAATTTTGTATAAATGAACCATGGTTTGTGCATTTTAGGGCATCTACACCTTTCTTTCAATAGATGATCTATGAGATCTATGTGTGTGGAGCATGTCATGATCCACTTCTTTGTGGCAATATGGCATTCCGATGGAAGAATGTCCACCTTTATTTACCCTGCTGCTGCTGGCCATTTAGGACAACAAAAATATTGCCACTGTGAAATTCTTATACCTCCCATCTACTGCCCATGATTGCAATTCAGTAATGTGTAGACTTCTAGTCAAAGAGTATGTGCATGTTGGAATTTAGTAATTACTCCCAAACATTCTTCCTAAGTGGTAGCTCTAATTTACACTCTACTAGCAATGTAGGAAAAGAGAGTTCTGATAACTCCTCAGCCTCAGTGACACTGAGTATTGTTAGTTTTGCCCATTTGATTGTTTATCACTCTTGTAGATGAGAAGCAACCTGCTGTTACTTAATTTTTTTTTCAGTTGCTTCCATTAAACTACCTGTGTCCATATCCCATCTACCTCTGTGTCTCATCTCTTCCACCTTTCCCCTAGTCCCTCTGGTAACTATTATCTTCTATTTTTTTCTACATTCAAATTTTTATTTTTCTATTGTTTGTGTGTAATTTTTTTTTTGAGATTTATATTCCACAGATGAATGAAACCATCAATATCTGTCTTTCACTTTTTGGCTGATTTCACCCAACATAACCATCTCAAGGTCTATCCATTTTGTGCCAAATGCCAGCATTTCATCTTTATTCACAGCTGTGTAATATTCCATTGAACATAAGCACTGTAATTTCTCTATCTATTCATCTGTTGAAGGGCACTTGGGTTGGTTCCATGATTTGGCAATTATAAACAATGCTGCTATTTACATTGGTGTAGACAGAGTTTTTGTGATAATTTTTTAATTTTATTTGGATAGATACTTAATAGTTATATTGCTGGTCCGAGTAGGATTTTCATCTGTATTTTCTTGAGACTGCTCCATATATTTTTCCAGTGGGGCTCTACCCAAAGCAATTTACAGATTAAATGCTATATCTATCAAAATACTAATGCTTTTTTTAAGGAACAAGAACAAATAATTATCAAATTTATATGGAATCACAGAAGGCTCAAAATAGAAAAAAGGCTTCTTGAGAGAAAAGAAGAAAAATGGAGGAATCACATTTCCTAACTTCAAACAATATTATAAGCAACAGTAATCAAAACAATATGGAGCTGGAACAAAACAGAAACTGAGATCAATGAAACAAAATTGAAGACAAATCCATATAAATATGGGCAGCTAATTTTCAACAGAAGAATAAGAATACACAGTGGAGGCAAAATAGCTTTTAAAATAAACAGTGCTGAGAAACATGGATAGTCACATGCCAAAAAAAATAAAGTAAAACCCATATTTAACAACATACATGAAAAATCCACTTAAATGGATTAACTATTTGGACATAAGAACTGAAACTATAAAGTCTGTAAAAGAAATTACAGAGGATACACCACACTATAAGACATCTACCACAAAGATGTATTTGGGGATATAACTCCAGCAGCTAGGGAAACAAAACAAATAGGAAGATACCAGACTTCAAAGCTTTTGTACTCAAAAGAAACCATGACAAAAACAAAAAGACAACTTAGAGAATGAGAATATGTATTTGTATTCCATACATCTGGAAAGAGGTTAATCTCCAAAATTTACAAAGTACTTATGTAATTCAATAAAAACAAATGACCCAACTGAAAAATGGGCAAAGAGCCTCAACAGACACTTCTCTAATGAAGACAGTCAGGTAATCTACAAATGTATGAAAAATGCCAACATCACTATAATTACAAAAGAAATGGTAATTAAAACCACACTGAAATACCACCTCCCCCCTGTGAGACTGGCCAGTATAAAAAAGAATAGAATTAAAAATTGTTGGAGATGTTGAGGTGAAAAAGGAACTCTGAGCCACTGTTTGTGGGAATGCAATTTTATCTTTAAAGCACCACAGTCAAGTACTTTTCTATAAGGTTTCTACACATTTCAGATCACACCTGTGATCTGAAACACAGAGAACCATCATACTGCTAACTCAGTATGGATGATGTTCCATTCTTTGTACATTTGGCTTTTCAATGGATGGTGGGTTCCTCCAGGGTGCCAGGTACATGGAGTTACACCTGGCATTATCTACTCCTAACCACATCTTGACACAAGGGGAAAGAGAGGAAGAGCCATCTCATAGAATTCCTTTCATTTCTAGGGACTGTATGGCCTTTTCATGCTCTCTCTTCAAAATAAAAATATCTCAGTTGTACATACAGATAGAATTTAAGACCTCAGAGTTTCTCCAGAACAAAATGTGCTCTAACGAGAAATGGAAGCTAATAAAGAAGCTCTTGGAATTCAATTACAAAGAGCCACTCCACTTTCCTGTTTCAAAGCCTTCTAAAGGAAAACAACAAGTGACTTCCCAGGGTATGGGTAAGCTAAGAGGAGGCTCCGACTCTGGTCACAGACAATCATTGAAATAAATTCTTCAATTTTATGAATAGAATCCAAACAGTGAATCTTTGCTAAAAGTAAGTTTTACACATAAAAAACTAAAGCATACCCTATAACATTTATTTTCATTTAAAATTCTTCAAAAGGAGGGGCCTCCCTGGTGGCGCAGTGGGTTGAGCAATGCACTATGAAGCAGACCACTGCCACTGCAGCATGAATTCGAGCCCTGCTGCTGGCCAGGGAGGGGACCCACATGGTGCGGCAGACCTCTCCTGCCTCTCCACTGCTCCTTCAACAGTGTACTTCAGTCCATCTGCTTGTTCTGCTCCCTGCTCTGTCTCTGGTGAATCTTGTCACCCCCCATGCCTCTGGCCTGTACCCCAGTTCTTGTATGCATAAATAAATCTTTTAAAAAATTCTTCAAAAGGATATGTCCACTGAAGTTCAAAAATGTAATATTTGAATTAATAATGGACAAAATATCTCACAGCTAACTTAAATTATAATGTGGTTATAAGATTTCCATAGTGGATGGATTTTACCATACTCATATAGATGATGACAGAATGTGCATTTCCATCATGCCAGGTCCCAATCACATGTAATCAGATACAAACAATGTGCAGTCCAACAGGTCACTGAATTCATGTTCACAGATCTTACCGGAAGGTCAATGTTTGTTTTAAAAACACACCAGGGTCTAGAATTAGCCCCCCATTTAACATTCCAACTTATCCCCCAATCACTAGCTCTTCTCTCAGTTCCTCTCCATATGAGATCACACATCCCAATTCCTCCAATGAATGTCACTCTCACAACATCACGTCCCTCCAAATACACCTCTTGTCCATGGCCCACCTTACATGTCACTTTCCCACACAGCCCTGAAGATCCCTTTCTCTGGAAGTTAATGTTCTACATTCAAATTCATCTACCAGCTTTGATTTCAATATTCTAAAGGTTGACAAATTCTTTCTACCAGGGTCTTTCCATCCCTCCTGGAGGAGCAGTGTTTTATTTAACCTCAGCACTCCACCCTGCCTGGAACGCACTAGACACTGGATAACTGATACAAGAAATGATTTCACAAAGTGAAGTTTGAATCTTGAATTTAATATCAATAGTCATTTACGCAAAGTCACGTACAAAAAAGACTGATGTGTGTATTGGACATTTAATTTTAGCAGTCTCCATTCATACACTTTAGAATAAAATATTACAAATTGAAAAGATACAGATTCTAGGATATATATTAAAAAAAAAGATTATAACACAAGGGAAAGCACAGTTCTGGAAGATGTCATCTGCTTCTGCACCCTTTGGCAAAATGATGAAAAATCTAATCTGCGTTTCTCTAATTCTATTTTTGTCGCTTATTAGCTATGTACTCTTCCTGTAAAATTAGGCCAATAATATTTCCTTTCCTTACCCCTTAAAATACTAAATGAAAAAGTATATGGAAATTCTTTTCTTATGTTAAAATGTAAAGCCTTTAATTGAGCCAAAGAGTTGACAGTCAGTGTATTTTTGTACTAGAAATGATTGAGCCTGATGAAGATTTAGCTGAGCACCGTCTAGCATACTTAGGGAGAATTTTCCTTTGAGAAATAAAATATTCATCATTTCTAATTATAAATGGTACTGTTGTCAAGACAACTTTTCTCATGAGAGATAGGATTATTCTAAAATAATCTTCTTTAACATTTTTTTAAATCTCAATTTTTATTTACAAATGATAACCCATCATCCCTACTAATAACTCATTAAGCAAAATACTTTCATCAATTTGAAAGAAATGTTATTTGGGAAATATTTCTATCGATTTCTTTGCCTTAGATCTACTAGGGAATGAGAATTCATGACATGATCATTTAACTATATACACTTCAATTAAAAGCAGGGCGTCTGGAACTAATGTTACATAAGTAGCAGGCACAACAGACTTAGCATGCCCCATTAATGCCTGGCCATTGGGGCAAAATGACATTTTGATGCATGAAGAACAAAAGGATAATTGGATATAACAGGGATCTCACTTTAGAAAACATGAATCTACTTGGCCTTTCCTGTAGCATGATTCACCGCAACAATGCAAAAAAGAGACATTCTCACACTGAAACATTCAAATAGGCAAAAAATATGTTCAGCTCTCTCTTAAGATTATAATAAAGATTTACCCCAAACAGCCAATATTCTGAATTCTAAAATGATAGTATTATTTGTAGGTTCACATTTACATGATATTTATCATTTTTAAAGTTCTTCCACCCTCACACCTGATTCTCCAAGCAATCCTGTGAGCAAACTGGGCAATTCTTTTCTTATGTTAAAATATAAAGCCTTTAATTGAGCCAAAAATTTTCAAATACAAGAAAATAGGTAGATACCTATTCAAGGTTCCATGGCCTAAGAAATCATCCATTCATTCAACTGTTGATCTGTTTTTTAGACAATATCAATTACGTAGTAAACACTGCACAGGATTAATGAAAATTAACCTTTTATTTAGAAAACCATACACAGCAATTCAATTCTTAAAAAAAAAAAAAAAACCTGCAAATTCTCTGAGTATCACTGTATTTTAGGCTACAAGCAGCAAGGCAGTCCAGTGAAAGGCTGTGTATCACAAAGGGGAAGTTTAAAGAGGAAACAAGAAGAGTTTCGCATATGTATGTAAATTTCTTCTCAGCCCAAATCAAACAATATGCTGGAGATTTATTTCCCTTGACATTTTAAATAAGCAATCAATCATTAATCAGGTACTTAACATACAATGTACATCCATCATCATGCTAGTTACTAAATATGCAGGAAGTAATGTGCAAAGTTTCATAGTAGTTGAGAACAAAGAAAATGTGTGTGTTTGTCTGGATGCAAGACAACCCAAATTCATTCATCATCTATTATAAGAGAGGATAAATACATGTGTAGTTAGTGAATTAATACTTTTAAAAAATGTAGCTGCCCAGAAAATTATGAAATATGTACTCAAAGCTGTGAAAACAAGTCCTTGCACAATATAATTCCATGTCCTTTTTGAAGATGAATGTAAATATCAAACTGAAAATTTTTAGAATCTCTGTGAGAATGTCTTATGATAAAATATGCCCTTCAGTATTCCACTAAGTAAAACCATTCCACTTTCTTCCTTGAGAATAGAACACAGAACCAATTATGGAAATTCAATACCACTCTAAATGATTCATTGTGGTAGACCTTGAAACTTTGTCGAGAATATTTATTTTAAAGAAAGCAAGGTATATGTTTTTTTAAAAAATCCAAATAATAGAGTCATGTGATTTTAATTATTCTATAAATTTGATTAGCTTAAAAAGCAGAAAAGATATTTTCCATCTTTATTGACCTAATCACTATTTTAATGGACTTTTGTGAACATTAAAATGTTCTGTATGATCTATCCTGATTTTTCTTGTAAAATTATTGTAAGATGTCCTTTACCTTGAATTAAAAATATCGTACATAAGAAAATAATGGCCTTTATTTCAGATTGTCCTAGGGATGACCACAATAGACTGATAAATTTAGCATTACAGCCTGGGAGATAATTAGTATAAAATACTGCATCATTTTTAATGGAAAGCGTCTGTTATAGGCCCTATCACTGGCCAAGGTAAAGAAAGTAGTTAGGCTTTGACAAATGAGCAACCTCAACAGAATACGGGCTGGGTTCCCCCTGTTGGGCTGAAAAACCGAATTTTTGACCCTCATATCACAGATCTCAAAAGAAAAAATAAGCAAAATGAACGCTGTAAACAAAATTCAACATGATTTGTGCATTGGTAATCTATGGTTAGCCATATTTTTTCTAATTATGAAGATATAAATTCATGAAAAATTATAAAGTAAAGGTAAGTTTAGTGAAATAAAATGTCCAACTGCAGTGCATTGTCCATGAATGCTAATGTCTTCATTCCTTCTAAAAGACATATCATCCTTCTCTCTAAATACATATGAAAATAAGTTATTCCTACAGTAATAAAATCTGTTTGTACGCTTTTTGGTACATAAAGAACTTTTTTTGACATGTGTATATTTTTATTTCTCAGAAGAATGAAAAAGGGGAGTACAGCTCAGTGGTGGACCAGTTTTGACTGCCAATCAAGAGAACTATACTCATGTTAAGTGAAATAAGTCAGAAGAAGAAAGACAAATACCAGGGATTTCACTCTCCCTGTGGACTATAAAAAACAAACGAAAGGAACAGATGAAAACAAACCAAAACAAATCCTTAAAATACGACTATAGAACTGTGGCTACAAGAGGGTGTGTGTGTGAGGGGCTGGGGGGTGGTGGTAGGGACCCACGGATTATGGTGAAACATTATTGGGGCTTGGGGGTGAGCAAGGTGTGGTAACATGCACTTGTAGAGGAATAAACCCTTACCTCCAAATCCTATGCAGTTTTGTCAACCAATGTTACCTTAATCATGACACTGAATATATATATATATGTATACACACATATATATCTCACACGTGTATGTATATGCATGTGTGTATATGAGATATGTGTATACCTCACACATGTATGTGTGAATATCTATCTTTGTATATACATATTTATCATTTTATATAGATATATACATATATATAGACATATATATGAGCTACATCTTTTAAGAATAGCTGTTGAGATTCAGCCAGTGAGTGAGCTCTTTTTATCCTGCTTGCCCCTGTTAGGGGATACCTTGTGTGTCAAGAGCAAAAATTAAAATAGAGCAAAGAAAACTATACAATCCTTACTCTCTTATGAATACCTAATAGTGGTGAAAACATATTACGTGAAATAATGCAGTCACTGAAATATATGCATCATTATAAACAATGAGTACAGCAATTTTACACTACTGAAAAATACTGCAATAAGCACAATCCCTAGTATGCAAACAAAGAATTTACTATCTATTTCTCTGACACTGTCTGCTCTCAACAATGGCTCCACATCATCACTATAAAAACATACAAAGTTTTGATAAAAATGAGGCATTTTAAAGAGCAAAACTAAGAAATATGAGTTTAAATATCCAGCAACCTATCAAGATGTTTGTTATACTCAATGTTTTCTCAGACTTTGCAGCTTTTTTAAACTTTGAGTACTTTTCCTAAAACAGTCATGTAAAAGTTGAGTTTAATAACACTTATCAGAAAGTTCAGAGAAATAAAAGAGCCTAAATGCCTTAACTAGAGCAAATCTATTGAAGTCAATCACTTTCCCACCTGCAGGTGAAGTGGAAGCAACTCGTGGGGGTCTTTATTCACTGAGGTTCCCTGAGACCACTGAATAAGAAAGGGGAAAGAATAAAAATAGTTCCTTCTGAAAATACTATGGAATGATTTTCTTTTTAGAAAATTAAAATACTCATCACAAGCTCTTCCCTGCATATATGACATATTAATGGCAAGACCCAGAACTCCAGCAAACCGTGGTCTTCTATCAGACACATATGGATGAAATAGGCTGTTCGCACTGGCCTGGGAACTGTACCAATATTACAACATTGTTTCTATGGGAAAACTTGTTCCAAGTTCTAAGTCACTTACTAACATTTGGAATATACTGCTATCAAGTGTTTTGTTATGACATGTACTATAAAGACAGGATATAGACTGCAGTTAGCTTGAAGTCAGTTCAGGCTGACCTTTTTTCACCTCTCACTTTTCCTCCAGAGTCTGACAAAGGAATGAAAACATCATGATTTGCCCAGGTATATAATTTTTATTCGTAAAAACCCTCTGAGATTTTTAAAATTAGTAACAAGAATACATAATAAATCTCTAGCAACTTTAATCTAATTCCACCATAGTCACCCTATCCTCTTTCAGTCCGTCCACTGACATTTATTAGATTGACGATTTTGCCTGGGGAATCTCAAAAATGTGATTTTCCAGATCTTGCTAGTTAGCAAACACAGATTTTACTGTACTTGGTTTCTCTTTTATCTGGAGTGAATCGTCATCTGCTGGCAAACAGCTTATTTAAAAGCATCCAAGTTCTTAGCATTAGAGTTGAAGTTGGAAAGTAAGGGAAAAAAAAATTAAGAAGAACATTGTGCCTCCAATCTCTAAGGCAATCATGAGAACATTTTTGAAATATAAAGAATTATAAACAGAAGCATTTCTTTGAAACATTAAAAATCAGCAAAACAAAGTTGTACTTCAGAAAAATTCTTTACGATACATTGTGAACAAATGTGAATACAATTTTAAAAGAATCAAAATTTATGAAAGCACCCATCTGCGTATTACTATTTCAAAATATCTAAAAAGCTGCAATCAAAGTTTTTTTTTTTAAGGGTCATGAAGTACAGTAAGAAATGCACAGAACTTTAAAAACTACTTGTAAATAAGTAGGAAAAGAAACCTTTGATACAAAAAGGAGGGGGAAAAAATGACACTCTTTAGCATCAAGATTAACATTATACTACTTTCAAGGATAATTACAACAGCTTCTGGTCACATAAAACACAATGTTGTGTGTCGGAGCTGAGCTGTCACCTTTGCATTAGCACAGAGGAAAGAACAATTTCACACTGACACTGCTAAGTCATAAACAGAAAAGTTTAAGTTAGAAATACCATTCCTTCCATTTACTTTTCGATACCTTCAACGTGCTTGATGAAAAGTGCACTCTGCTTTCCTTTTTCAAAGGAAAACATATTAAATGGAAGTTTTCATTTGTTTATTTCATATATATTCTATCACGCTAAGGATGATGTGGCAATGCAGAGAAAGCAGTGCATTTACACAACTAATGCACACTATTATTCATAACCACAAAGCCAAGTATTTAATAAAAATTGGAAGGTAGCTTCCTGAGGCTTACATAGTATCCATAGTCTAGCATAACAGAATGGAATATAAGGGCACACAGGGGTTGTTTACCTGTCAATCACTTGTCAGTTTCACCAGACCTCTACAAATACCCCTTGTACTTGCAAACTTCTTTACCAATCCTTGTAATTAGAATTTTTAAACACAGCAATAGACACTTTTCTAAAACTTCTAAATTAAATCACCAGCTGACACAAAAGGAAAAGTAATGCCATGGTAACTTTTCTGCAACTGAAAAATTACATTATTTTAACTTGTTTCCAGTTCAAGTTACTAGTTTATTTTTTTAATTATTTTTAATTTTGTTTTGTTTAATGCAACATTCCACAACTTTTCAAAATTTTAACTTGACATTATAAGACGGTAGAATAATAGAATGTGAAACTTACTACTAGCTATACTCATATACATAACAAGAGGCAAGCAATGGATATTTGTTTTGCTTGCTAGTATTTCTAGACTTTTCACAGAATGTAAATGGTCAGTGGGCAACAACTGGTAAGAAATGTGTCTGAACATACTTCTATACCTCAATCACTCTTCTAAATTAAATAGATTTCATGTATGACACAACCCATCATAAAATAGTGAAGATGTCATCTCTGGAGCATACTGTATCAAAGAACACAGTAATTTTGAGCATAAAAATCTGCAACATTTAAAAAAAAATCATCTGTCCTTTTTATTTTCCACTCTTTGTTTCAGTAAATGATCTGTGAAGAAAAATTAAGCTCTAAGATCTTGAGTTTAAGATTTTTAGAAGAAAATGATCAGTGTGCACAGAAAGAATGTCTGAAGATACCTCCTTTGATTTCTTGAAAATAATGTAAGATTTTGTTTAGTTCTATTTCACTTTACACAATTAAATGGCTTCTCAGGCATCTTAAGTAATCTTCAAGAGGGGAGGGACGAGGACTGGACTGAACTGGTCATAAATAAATAGAGTTGGATTGACTGGTTATTGAGATACTGATGTATTTTCTAGCCAAATACAAAAAAAAAGTGAGAGTTCCCCCAAATCATGTACAAATCAAGAGTATATAGCATAAATTGATCTTGCTCTACATTAAAGTTAAATTAATATCTTTCCATTGGAATAGAAATTGGATATTATTTAACCTCAGAGGTTTTCAAATTAAGATTATAGCGTGCACAGCATTCCAGAGAGGGGCCTCAGGGAGCTTTCTAGAGCAGGGAATACCTTTATCATTCTTGCTTTAGACAAATTCTGGTTACTCTATGGTATATAGTGCCAATTTTTAAAGGTGTAGAGACAGATGTTTTTTATTATTAATTTGCTATTGGTTGACAATACCATATAAGTTTCACTAGTACAGCTTCACAATAATGTCATTTTGTATCATATTTATTATTAAATGGAATTCAATGACAGAAAAGTTAAAGTTAGAAACATTTTAGACTCAGCTCCTGGGTAGACGTCCAGCAGGAAAACAGTGTGGAATATCTGGGTCCTTTTCTCCCCAAGGACATTTTGTAGCTAACAATTACTTCCTATGCCAGAAGAAGTTGGTCTTTCATACCTGAGCTGTGTTGAAAATGCTCATTAAGTAGCAGCTTTTCTTTCTTCTAAACATCTTTAGTTTCTACAACTGATTCTCATAGACAGACCACTCAGACCTTTGAATATCTTAAGCATTTTTCTCTGAATGTCTTTCAGCTTGCCAAAGTCAACATTTTAACGTCACTTCTCAAAATATGATGGCCTATTTTACAGACCTGAGGAGACATCGATTCCAATCAGGGCTTGACATGGTATTAAGTAGGTATGCCAATTTTTAGCTTTTGATATCTATAAATTAAGGTACATAGTTGCTCCTTCTAGAAACAATTTCACATATATAAATTAAAAATGCACACACAGTTTTTTGCAAAGATGTCAAACAACACATGAATTTCCTTTCCCTTTTTCTTAGAATCAAAACTATTAGCACTGACAGAATGAAAAACAAAACAAAAATACGAGAATGAAGAACTTAGGAAAGACATTTGTACTTCAGCACTTACTCCAGTGCCCTCAGAATATAAACTTAATATATGAAACATAAGCCACAGCGGAGGCTAAAGTCTTTGTACATTTATCTAGTGTTAAAAAGAACCCAGAAAAGTGCCTTCAAATGTGGGTACTTTGTAAAGACAAATAAGGAGGAGGAGAATGAAAAAAAGGAAGAAGAGGAGGTGTCATCAGCAGCATTTAAGTAGTTCCAAGAATTTCAGGGAGGTGATTTTAAATAAAAACATATGCAAATAGTGTATTTAAAATTGCCCCAAAAGAATGCAAAGGAAGGGAGAAAGTGCGAAGGAAAAATAGGACCTGGGTCCCTGGCACCAGCAGCGTTGGTGTCTGGAGGACCTTAATCTGGGGAGCTAGACCAAGATCCACAGCGAAGACTCCTCTTCTATTAACTGGGCAGGTCCTGCAATGTATTTGGGACATTCACTTCACCTAAGCGACTAAGGTCCTTCTCAGTGGGAGAAATACAGAATCATTTCACTCGAATATGAATCTCCTCTGGGTGGAGAAGACAGAGGAGTGAAGTCTGCATTAACATGGGGGCGGGGTATGAATTCAAAGCAGGGAAGCCATAGCTGAAGACTTTATCATTTGGGTTATTATTAAGCCATGAAAAAACAAGGGACTACTATAAAACATTAACCTCTCTTTCATAAACTCCTAAGTGTAAATCAATGAAGAAAAAAATGTGAAGGTCAGCCAACGGGACCAAGCTTGATGGCGTCACGAGTTTGATGCTGGTCACACGTTTCAGGAACATAAGGAGAAAAACCCCACTAAGTAAACCAGTGATATGGGACATGAGCAATAGGCGGAGGCAGCCGGAGGCTCTGTGGGTAGAGCTATAGTTTTAAGATTCTGCAGATGCAAAGGCCCTGTGGAAGTGAGATACCAGGCATCACTGGGGACTGCATGTGCCTGCACAGCATGGAGAGCGAGGAGGAAGGGGAAGGAAGCAGATGAAGCCCAAGGCTGGGCAGAAGGCTGTGCAGGTTGCAGAGACCCACAGGAAGGTGGGTTTGTATCACAGATGCAATCTGCCTGACTGAGAGTCCTTTCACCTCTGCAGCTCACACTCTCCTCCTCCCTCCCACCCTCTGTCCTTTCTTCCAGCAGATACTGACTGAGCACTGATGAGTCTACCATGTGTGATGTACTGTTCTGGAGGCTGAATATACAGCAGTGAAGAAAATAGGGTCCTAGCCTCCTGAACTTTACATTTTAGCAGAGGCTGATAAAGAGATCTGTGAAATATCATAAGTAATAGCTATGATATGTTTATAAATCTTTTCTTCGATGGTGCAACAAAGCACCGTATGTATTAAGAATGTAAAAAAAAATTGGAAATGGAAAGCTGGAGTCCAAATGAGACAAAAATGAAATAAAGTACGATGAAGCAAATACAATAGCAACTACTCAAAGCATTGTGTCTAAACTAGATTTCATTTTTAATCATCTCAAAACCCGGAAAGGGAGATATTATTCCCCATCTATGTGAATGTGAAGCACAAAGAAATTTGAAAGGTTCCAGTTTGCATGTAAAATAAAACTTGCTATAACAACAACTTTTCCAAATTCTAACATTAAAAACAAAAATTTAAGTTCTTTACTGCACTGGACACTTGTTTACCTCCAGACATCAATTAGTGCCACTTCCTCTTTCCTAATAAAATCTCATTTGATTCAGTCCCTTCAAAATTCCAGAGAGATAGCGTCATTCATTTAAATCAATTAATAGATCACATTTAAAACTAACTTAAAGGGGTTAAGAACAAGAACTAATCTTAATCTTAAACTATGCTTTTTACCCAGTTGGCTCAATAAAAGGAATGGATTTAGAATCCATTGAGGGAGTTGATACCTCCTTTCCTTTCTTTCCCATGCCCCTTTCCATCTCTCTCCTCTTGCCCCTCCCACTGAATATGAACCTGGAAGTAAGGAGCTCTACTTGGCACTGATGCCACATGTAGAGACCAAGAACAAAAGCCTTAAGGCACCGGACACTGAGAATTAAATCATGAAGAAAAAGAAATTAGAAACCACAGCTTACCCTACCTCCGAGCTTTTTGATCTGTGAGAAAATCATTTTTCTTATTCTTGAAGTCTTGTTCCGATGGGTGATACGTCCTTGTGACTGAGAGCTGATTACTGATGCACTAGCCATCACCACCCATCCTATAGACTTAAACAATACCTAAAAACTGAAGAGCCTCTCCCGTAAGTACCCACGTAAGCTGGCTGACATGAAATATTATCTGGAATATAGATGCCATCACTCAGCATTTCAGACCATAAAGTGAAATGTTTTAATTTTCAAGCACATTGAGAACACACATTCGGAAATATGTCAGTGTTTCTAATAACAACACATACGTAATATTCATTGAGCAACTTGCTAAGGGTAAGCCTGTTTGATATCACACACTCAGCCTTGACTGAAAGACTCTGTAAGATTTGTAGCATATTATCTTCACTTCACAGGTGAAGAAACCAAGTCAGGAGAGTGCTTCTCACAGGATAGACAACTTAAACCAGAACTTGACCTTCCTCCTGTCTGCCCATCAAACCAGCTCCCTTCACAGGTCAGGATGCCACTTTTTTTTTTTTTAACTTAAATCTTTATTCTTTCTTACAATGTTTTATTTTCTTTTGTAAGTGTAGTCCCCATAGAATTCCTATCACCCATTCACCCATGCTCCATCACCATAGTCCCTGTGCTCTTCCCATCCCTGCCTAGACCCCAATCCCTCCCTCTTCCCTGCAGATGACTCTGATTTGTAGCTGTCTGTTTATTTTTGTTTTCTCTTGTTTTTGTTGTTGTTGTTTTTGATATTATTTTTCCCCTGGTCCCCTATATTCCTCCTATCAGTGAGACCACACAGTATTTTTTCTTTTCCCCTCGACTTCTTTCACTGAACATAATTAATCCCTTCAAGCTCCATCCATGGTTCTGCAAATGGCTCTAGCTTATCTTTTTTGATTGCTGACTAGTATTCCATTGTGTATATATTTCACATCTTCTTGATCCAGTCATCTATTTTTGGGCATCTGGGCTGATTCCAAGTCTTACCTGTTATAAATAGTGCAGCGATAAATGTAGGGTGCATGTATTCTTTTGAAGTGATGATTTTGACATCACTCTCCACATCCCAGGTGCCACATTTTTAAAACTCCAAAATGAATGACATAATAAATTCCCCTGATAAATATGATACATACAACTGCGGAACACTGTTTAGTGGATGGCATGCAGACTCTCCATCCAGGCAAAACATGCTCTGCTTTTTTCAAATGTGAACTGACTTATATGAAGACATAGTGGAACTGAAATAGCCTTCATTTTTCTCAGAGGCCACATTTCTGTTACAATTATAGAGACTTGACTTAGAGGAAAAGAATGAAGAATTTTTACTAAATCTATTGACAAACATTTACTAAGCCTCATCTGTGATCATTATGTACAAAACTAAAGGAAGTTCATTTAGTTAACAATGGAACCCTGACAATGGCTGGGACCAAAGTTGATAATGTAATAAATAATATAACCCCTGCTATAGTATTCTCTAGAGATAAGAGGCATACTGTGAGACAGAAAGCAGGTGAAAGTTATTCCATCAGTCAGTGAAAGAGAAAGAAAAATCACTGCAGGGAAGAGGCCCACTGTGAGTCAGCCTGGTGTGAGTCCTCCAAGTGGAGACCCAGGCTTGCCTAAGGTACTGAAAAATGGGGTCACATTTTCCTTGGTGAAATCAAGTAGGGCATCATGGTGGAGGATCTTGGGTTGTGAAAAGTTCTTAGTGAAGAATTCAGAGGGAATATCAAAGCCAAAGTCCAGAGACTCACAAGTAGCTGAGTTCCTTGGGTGACTCATAAAGTGGATGACAAAATGAGTAAACAGCAGAAAATAAGAACGGTAATTCAGAGCCACTGAGGAACTGCAGGGCCAAGAAAGGAGTTAACGCCACGCTCGTGGGTGTTGATAAAAGTGTGGAGGAAAAGAAGAATTCTGTTATGTACCGGCCTTCTAACTCAGCTAGCCACTTACGTCCACAGTTATCTCACCCATAAAACTGAAGTAGTGATACATATTTATTAGACTAACTTGAATATAAGAATGAGGGAAATGCTTCACTAAATTTAAAACCACTAGGCTAACATACAAAATGAGTTTTGACTGGGGAAAGGATGCAAACCTGTTTCTGAGGTGACACCTCTGGCCAGTGGGCACAAAGGATGGTGTGAATGGAGAATCCTGGAGCAGGGAAGCATAGGTAAGCAGTCAGGCGAAAACAGGAGAAGGAGAAGCTGACTGGATGTGGTTTCCTGGCAGTAGAATGAGTAAGACTTGACAGTAGGGACAAGGGGAAGGCACTAGTTCAAAGTGACATAAGTTTCCTGTCTGTATTAGTGACAGCACTGGTGGGGAAAGAGTGACAAGTTCCCTGCAAGCACCTATGTCTGCAAGATGACGATTTAAAATAGATGACAGGATTATGCATTTCTGGCATTTTTACCTAATTAAAAGAAACTCTGATCCCCAATCTGGTTATTATGTGATAAAGAGCGCACCAGTGTATTCAAATGCCAGCCACCACATCATAGCTTTGGGTCTGTTTTTTCAGCTGTAATTTGGTTCTCCTTCCAGTTGGTGAAGATCAGGTGAGTAATCTTAATGTGCTGAGCACTTGAAAGAGCTCCAGGACCATGCACTGTGGGACTTATAGAGCTGACTTCAAACCTCCATCCTCATCACTACCACTTCCTGCAATCAGAACCCATTTCTTGTCCTTCCTGGAATGAAGGCTGAATTATAGTAAAGCACCCAAGTTCCTACATATTTGTTCTACAGCTTTCCTCCAGCGATACATGTGAAATGTCAGTGTCTTATCCTATTCAAAAAAGGGCTCTGACTTGGGACAAGAAAAACAACAAAAGGTAGTGTGGTCTCTTGAGCAGTTTCTGCGAGCTACAGCTAAATCAAGAGGACAGGCAGATACGCCCCCTGCACCCAAGCTTCCACCTGTCTGCTTAAATGACTGTTGGGCCAGGATCAGCTCAGGGTGGCTAACCTTCTCTGCAGCTGAGAGACTCACACCCAGCACCATCAGCCGCAGTGTGCACACCCTCCTCCTTCTTGTTCTCCAGGATCCAGTTCCTATTTCCCAGCCTCCCGGCTCAGCTATCATGATTCACTGTCTCTGCAGGGCTGGATTTGCTAAGATAATGGCCTTTTATGTGCAGGTGCTGGTTCTTCTTCACCTCTTGGACAGGGAAGACAATTTAAGTGCAAAGGAATAAATTGCTAGACTTAATGCAGTGGCCAAACACAAAAGCCTAATAAAAATGTCAGAAGTACGAGCTCCAGAGAATGGTGGAAACACACTGAGTGAGGTCCGCTGCCCCTATACAACCCCTTGTAAAGATACAAAATGAGATGAAACCATGGCCTCGGTTGCTTCCTATCATTTTAGGGATATCCAATCCATAGTAATTTGATAACCAGAGAGCATTGTTAACATATTACACAAAATCATAATTAAGAAAGAACTGATAAATACAAAAGCTGTGGTAGATAAACCTTCCTTCAGACCATCATAGATAGAACAGACACTCATCATCACAGTGAGGAAATTGGTACAAGTCACCTATGTCCAAGTGTAGCTATTGTTACTAGACACACCAATTGAACAAAGAGACCGATTACCATTTTCTTTAAGTGTAACCACCATCAAGGAAGAACAAATTCAAAGACAATAGAAAGATAAAGCGTCTGTGCTCACTGAAGCTCCTGTGTCCTCACTGCTCGTTGCACTCCAGCGCGCCCCCTACAGGTTACTGCTCCATAGAGAACTGACACCCAAGTGCCCAAGCCCGCAAAGGATGCAAAACCAGGGAGAGGCTTTTGTTAGTAAATTAACACTACAATATCCAAAGCAGATCATTTCTATAATATACCAGATTTAGTTAAAATGTGTCTCTTGATTCCCTAGGTGAGAGAGGTACAGATGAATTATGTTACAAAGTGAAAACTCCTGCCCTTTGGAAGGTGTCTACGATTTGCTACACAGGGCAGGCAGGGTGCAAGGGAAGGAAGTGGGACCCTCTGAATGGAAGCAGCCCTTGCTGAAACAACAGTGAAGTGAGGTGGGATATCAGGATCCCAGAAACTGGACTGGGAAGACAGTGGTCCCCCTGAAAATGATGAACTCATAAAACATGCAGAAAGAAGTAAATAACAAATAGTTGCAAAGTTGGACTTTTCATTCTAGCCCAGGCAACTCTGCCACATCCCACAAAACAATAACAAAAGATTCATTACTGGCAGAGATTCCAAATCTGGCAGTCTGTTGCACTATCTGTGACCATTATTTCGAGTTTTGCATGCACACACTGTCTTCATGAAACTTGCATTTTAATTGGGAGAGACAGGCAACCAGGAAAGTAAAATATTCAGGATGATAAACGATGATGAATCCTAAAGAAAGAAATGAACCAGTGAAATGAGAAGAGAGGCTGGTCCTCTTGCTAAGTCTGTCACTAGGAGCATGGTACTGAAAGTCTCTGCCTCGGTATCTTCTTTAAGATTGCATTATTGGAACATCAATGGCAGAGACCACTGAGAAGTAACAACAGAATGCCAAGTTCATCTTCAAAGGCAAGCTGTAAAGATCAGATTTATCAAGCCAATGCACTAAAAAAAGTGTTTATCTGACCACACTGATACAAAAACTCAGTCAGAATTAATGAAACCTATTCTTTGGAATGGCTGTGGTTGCTATTTGAATTAATCGGTGTTAAGTGGGAAAAGTCAAGAATGAGAGTGGGTCTATACGGTCAAAAATTGGGTGGGGAGGGACAAATTTTTAAAAGCTCAACAGATTTCTTTATGGTGTGATGCCTTGGGCACTAACACACGCACACACTCTGCAGTCACCAAAAACGCTATGACTTTCATTACTTCCCAACACATCTGACCTCAGAATACTTTTCTCTTGGATCACTAGAGAGAACACTTTAGAAATCACTGCTTTGAAACATACTTAGAAAATAATTAGCATAGCAATAAATGCAAGGCACTGAAAAAATGTGCTTGAGAATTGGGGAGAAGAGCTTTACTTTAAAAAAATTCTAAACCTGAATCATCCTATAAAAATATAACAGAAGTAAGTATCTTAGAATAGATAGCACATTGATAATGGGAGCATAAAATTTGGAAATAACTAGCTTACTATTAAAACACGTTAATATACACTTTTAATAGTGTTTTTCAATCAGGAAAAGGTATTTCCTTTTATCATATAATTGAGATAATCAAGCAATATCTGGACTCAAATGTTTTGAAATCACTCTTCTCTCTTTACATTCGCATATGATTTCTGAATGCAAAGGAATGGAAGAACATTCTATTTTAAATTCTATTTTAAAATGTCTATTTTAAAAACTTTTAGTTCTTTTTAAAGCCCATGTCGTATTTAAAGTCTTCAGCTTATTTTGATGTAGTATCTATTTTGATCAACAGAATGAGATCTGATAACTCAGAACAGAATAAAAAATGTTAATAAGAGTGGTACCTCCCAATACACAATACTTCACTAAGATTGACAAAAGAATTAAAGAAAAATTATTTCTAGAACCCCTTAGGTGAAAACTCCTGTCTTGAAACATGATGATTGATATACTTTGTGAATTTTAATGCAATTATTGTAGCTCTAAGTGTTCTTCTTGTTCATACAACTTCACTTTTCAACACTATTTGCAGCAATAATTTCCGGAGTCAACTAAATTCCAGAGGATTACATGGTGGGTGGAGAGAGGGAAAAGGTATTTCCTTTTATCAAATGTAACTATGTTGCTTTCTCATTCCATCACGTTCCTGTGTAATAAAAGAAGAATCCAGGGTGGTCAGTTGGAGTACCTGATTAACAACTTTCCTTGAGACTATTCATTAGGTGTGGAATTCTTTCCCCTTAAAGAGAGGGAAAGAAAATCACACCAACTCAGAGTGTAAAACAGTTGCTTTTTGAAAACAGTCTCCAGATCTAACTTGCCTTTAGGGTATTCAAGTTCTGTACATTCTATTCTCCTCAAAAGGTCAGGAAAATAAATTTGTACAGGGTACACAATGCATTTCTAGGGAGAATTTAAAAAAATAATGGTCCCCTGCTCTCAAACCTGCTACAATCAAAAGATGGTAACAGAAATATGAAACTAAAACCTGCAGCAACCAACTCCATTATTCTCCCCCCACTTGCCTTGTTTGATTTTGAACTCATTTCTTCATGCTCCCATTAGGGATGTTTGCAAGGCAGGTGGTTACTGAAACACTTAACTCATATTGAGGGCTTATCAAGTAACAGGATAACCACTTAATAATGGGTAACTATCAAATCTCCTTTCATCATTTTTTTCTTCTAACTTAAGTCTTCAAACAATTTACATGGAATAGCAAAGCCATGCAAAATGTAAGCAGGCTGTATTTATCCTGTAAAGAAACTGACTTTATTTTTTTAACTGCTAATAGGAGGTAGAACAATCTCAAAACCACTCATCTGCAACCTAATTACCTAATTTTTGGTTTATTGTCATGAATAATTCCATCATTAAAATTCTTGTAAGTCCTGGGACAAGATCACCATAAATTTTTGAAAAGGAGTTAAAGCAAACCTTTCATATATTTCCATCTCCTCTTCTTCCCTCAAATTTGCCAGAAGATCCACCCCTGGTGACAGTGTGCAAGCAACTCTGGTGATGGAATGGTGGCCACAAAGAATGGGGGGTCCCTCTTTATCTGATCCTGGAATACTTTTATACACGATGAAACTGACCCTCAAAAAGAGCGAGGAACTTAATGTGCCCACTGACTTTTCCCCCAGCGTTATTTTCTCGCCACCATGTATTTCATTCCAAGTTCAAGCTATCCTTAGTCTCTTTCAAGCTTAATTTCCATCAAACATGCAGTCAGAAAGTATTTATTAGCATGCATGTTATGATCACAGTATAATATGTCACAGCACATTCATTGAGACAGATAATGCAAGTAGTAGAAAATAAAACAAAGTTAAATAAATAGCACTTATGATGTCAAGCATCATATTAAGCCTTTTTCATTTAGTGAATACTGCAACCCACAGAATAGTTCCAAGAAGTGAATTCTACCAGCTTCCGCTGTTTACATAAGGGGAACTGAGGCAGCAGGCAGATCAACCAGTGACATTGCCAAGGTTACCCAGGCAGTCTGAGTCAGCAGTCTGTACTCACAACTGCATTATAATGAGTGATCATTCAAGAGGCAAGTGAAGCAGTTGGGGAGGTTTTGATAGAGGAGATGAGGTTAATATGAAGAAGATAAGTGATGCTACCATAAACTGGAGACAGAAAAGGAGTCTAGAATATACTGGGAATTTCCAGGCAGTAGCAGGAAAATCTGCTTGCTTGACATATAGTATATATACTGTGACGGCAATGAGAATCACTGTAGAGGTAATATCCAACTAGATCACAGCTCATTTTATAAATCAGGCAAAAGAATTTTACACAAAAGGGTAGTTTTAACTAACCTAATCACTGAAGGGTAGAATGCACATGTTTTCTAAATATCCTGCTTCCCAATTGCATTATCTGTGATGGTTTCAATAAATGAACTACATAGTTTGTATTTCAAACAGTTATTTCTGTTTTTTTAAGAAGCAATCTTGGAGACTTCACTAAAATAACTCCTGAAATCTTTCTTTTCCGTTTCTATCAGAGATTCCAAATAACTAGCATATAATTTCTTAACACTGACTTTATCAGCCTAAGAGCAGATCAGTGGCTTTTGTAGGTAAAAGTCACATACATTTGTCTGTGTCATATGACATTTTCTACAATTTTTTCTAAACATGTATTTTTCAAGTATTTTGAAACTCACCAAGTTTTCATGTTTCTCTTTCAGTATCCTCACCACACCCACACACCCACCCACACACACACACACACACACACACACACACACACACACCCTGGGGGACCTGGAATTGTGGTTGGCATATAGCTGTGTGATTAAGAATATGCAGGCGATCCAGGATGTTAAACAAGCCCATCTGTCCTTCCATTCTTTCTCTTTCCTGCTTTTAACTTCGAGCATTGTGTATCTTGCAACTACCTCAACCTAAGGATGGAACTTTATATAAAAGAGATGAACACTGAATGCAATATTTCTTCCGTGGATTTCTGTTTTACTAGAGTGTGGCTGGAGAAGCAGCTTTCAGAAGAAAAAGATCATTACAGGTTTTATGCAAACAAGGAAATTCTGGAGAAAACTGAAACTTGATAGAAGGAAGGAAAGAATATAACAGCATACAAAGTTCCTACAGATGTGGCAGCAGCATTTTGTGAATGAGAATATAATGCTTAGTTCAAAGCAAGGTTCCCTATTAAGAGATTTTAATAACATTCAATCCTCCTTGCCCTCTCTTCCCGTACATAATACAGAAAGCAGGTTTTATCCTGAGGCACTTGAATTTAAACTTTAAAAAAAGAGGGATAACCTTTTTGTTTCAGTATGAATAAAAATAGTGAATATTGAAAAACTTGCAATTTCAAATGTTTCATGGCAGAAAATTTAGAATGTAAGTTAATAATAATATCTAATGTTTACAAAAAATAAGGTGTTTAAGACATATTTTTCATATATTTGTCTAAAAATCGTTTAAACTGCACATGATTTAAAGTGTAACTCAAATTAATATTTTTAAAAAAAGGGTCAAGGTTAAACTGTTTGTCTTCCTTAAAAAGTTTATAATGTCTTATGTGTGTCCACTTACAAAAAGAAATCTCAATGAAACTTGGATATTAAAACCTCCCAGGAAACCAACAATAAAGGCAGCTAAGAATTTCACAAGTTTTTTTTTTTTCCCTTAGGTGTTAATTAAATGATCATTTAACACTGAAATGTAAACACAACATTTTCATCTCCTGACAGCACAGCCTATTATAAATCCCGGTAATAAAAGTCTGGGTGTTAACGCTCTGAACCAAGTTCCCACAACACTCTGAGATGCCTTGTCGTGTCTAAGGTTAAGCATCTAGACACAAACAAAGCTCGCGCCTACTCGACTTCCAGTCCAATTTTCCCACCGCCCAGTGACCTAGGTAACACTTTGAGCAATAAAGAATAAATTTAATTTCTCCAGCATTTTGTGAGGATTAGGAACAATTGTTGGCTTGCAATGACTTTTTATCCTTGGATTCTTTTTCCTCCAGAGCATTCCTCTGGTCCTAAAAGAGAATTCTGATGGTTTAAGACATAGAACAAACAGAACTTTAAATTAGGCTTTTTTCAATCAATTGGAACTGTTGGAGGGGAAGCAATCAACCTTTCTCTGTGCTGTTCTCAGCTATTCACATACTTCGAGCTTTAATCTTTCACGAGTAGCAGAAACCTATCGTGACGGCAAAGCTATCTTTTCCCATTCTGTTTTCAGACTTACTTCACTTTTTTTTTTAAACACTTAAATAAGGTTGCCATATTTAGCCGTACACATTCATTTGGGGGACAATTCAAGGGGCACAGATGTTCTCTTAATATTCCATGCAGACATGCTGGACCCTAGACCTCAGGGGCGCTGGGGCTACCACCAACAGGCCATTTCACTTTTCACCGCTTCCTTCTCTAGAATGTAGGTTCTTTCGGCACATCTGCCCAAAGTGTATGATTTCACCATCGCTCAAATATCTTATGGCTAACACTCTATGCAAGGAATTCAATGATAGCAACTAATTCGGTTATGGGCAACAGGAACATACATACCACAGCCATTCAAGCCTATGTACTTATAGGAATTATTGCTCTGATGTTTAAAACAAAATAACTTCTGCCTCAAACTTATTTCATTGTCAACTACTGTTTAAGTCCAAAGTGTCAAACAGTTACAATGTGCACTGCATTTTAATATCATATTTACTCTAATATTGCACTTAAAAGCACATACGTTGGTTACTTACAGTGACAGCATACCCCACAGATCAAATCATATTTGTATATTATAAGAACAAGGGCTCCATTACCTTATGTTGTTTTAAAAACTGAAACTGCAAATGGTCACAAAAATGTGCCTTAACAACTTAGTGAGTCTTCTGGAATGCTTGCAAAGTAGTTATCCATGGTTTGAAGAGCTTACTCAGCAATTTTTACCTAGTGTTCCTTTTGCCCTCACGTTGTCACTTAGGGCAACAGGGCATTAAAACAACACTGTAAACATGAGGGCTGACACAGTTCTATTCCTGAGTCATTGTCTCTTTCCTTCTACCGCTAATTCATTTTCTGTTGGAACTTTTAAACTGAATCATCACTGAAAAAGGGTGAAGAGGTACAGAGGAACATTTTTATCAGTCTGCTGTGGTGAAAGAATGAATGTGGCTAAGCTTATGCGTATGTTATTTTATGGGTGTGACAGAACCAAGGACCGTTGCTAACATCGGTGGTGGGACAGGAGCAAGGATACCTGCGGGGCTTATCATTTTCCTTTGCAGTGAGAGGATGACGATAATACAAACATAGTTTCTTTTACACTTGGAAAGTTGAAGATGCTTTTTTTTTTTATTTAAAAGAGCAGGTTTATTAGGAAAAGGGAGAGGAAAGTAAAAAGACACTTGAATAGACACTAGTGGGCAGGAAGAGCTGCGGAAGATAATCTTTTGAACAGAATCTGAATTATGACTTAAATATACTTGGGAAATAAATATTACAATCTTTCTATTTCACAGATAAAGAAACTGGACTCCAGAGGCTCAACTGATTTCCAAAGAGAGGAGAGCCACTCATATCTAAGTAGGTATTTAAACACCAGCATTTCATGACATCTCTCTTTTAAGTTCACTGATTTCAAGGTCTTAAAAAATCTAAATATAGTAAAAATAGTCAAATATAACTAAAACCCTGTCTATGGACAGTTATTTCTAGAAATAATATTGATATAAACTATCACTAAATTATATAATCTTGAGATTTCAGTGACAATTTTATAATTTATAGACAAAGTTTAAAACATTCCTTGACAATTTATATTCAATTATATTTTTTTGATATGAAACCCACTGACCTAAAGTAGTGTTTCAGAGAAAACAGTCACTCTCTTTTTCTTTTTTTTTTGAAATTTTTTTTTCTCATTAGATTCATTTAATTGTATTTGACAACATTTGTAGTTCCCAGGGAGTTCCCACCATTTCACCTGTGCACCATCCCCTCAGACCCTTGTGCTCTTTATGCCCGCACAGTCACTCTTGATGAACTCTCACTAATTTTTTATTCGTCAGAGGTTACCAGTGGCTGAGGCCCACAAATACCATATAATGTGTGAGACCCCATATAATCCAGCTTCTTCTCCCCAACATCTCTCCAAATAACATATGTAAACAATATACATAATAAATAATAACATAATATTAAAAATACTACTCTCCAAATCCAAGCTGCACAGCATGAGTACTGACTGGCACAGACAGATATGTTTCCATTTGAGAAAGTGGCCATTTAAACAAGTACTACTTGAATGGTAAAGACCTCATGGAACTTGACTTTCCTATGTCACAAAGTAGACTATGGACTTCACACTGAGACAGTCTAACAGGCAGGTTGGCCACAGCTGAAATCTCCCAATCTCTGGCTTTCTCCAATATAAAGTCTTCTAGTCCATTTGAAGTAAAAACTATCAACACAAGGCCTGGCAAAATCTCAAGTGCAATCTTAATCTTCACTGGCTCTATAACTATTAATCACAGAATTACATGGTGATTTCAAAATAAAACCAAAAGTAGATCTTACCCAATAACTGCTTTTTCTTTCCCATGCAGGTGGTAATGAAAACTCTGCTGAGTCAGACCCCCATATTACAAGTCTGTGTTTACTGATTTAAAAACGAACCTTAGATTAAGTAATAATAATGTGTGTAAATGAAAACTCTGCAATATCTCCATGCTCTAAGTGGTGAAGAGCTGAGTCCCTGGGACCCAATGATACAATGATAATAGGAATGAACAAGTTACTTCACAAGTAATAAGGTACTCAGTGTTGGGCTCACCCAACGTTAACGTGTTCCTAAGTTTGAACTCTCAGATCTTTTTATGCAAAGCTAAAAAGTCCGTTCCCAGTAGGGAAGTATCAGTGTTAAGAGTACAAGACAGTGTAGCCTTCGCCCAGCCATCACACTGACACAAGGCCTCCAAAGGGCTTTCATCCTCCGCACACGAGGCTCTTCCCAGCCTTGGAGATCAGCGGTAGCCATCATGGCCGCTGGCTGATGAGTAATGATGTCAGTCTGACTGGACAACGGTAACCGTAGCAACTGTAACCTGCAATTCCTGCGCCACTACTGTGGGATTTATTGTGGCAGGGGCCAAAGGGGCCAAGAGTAAAATGAAGCAGGAAACTATGGCATCTGACACCTCTAGGAGAGCACACTTTAATCAGAGCTGGCAGAAATTAATTCAAGAGGAATTTCGACCTAGGCTCCACTGTGGTTGGTGTTGGGCTTTCATCCTTGAATACGAAAACCCTGCGACTAAACCGACATCAGAGAACGAACGGGGTATCCACTTAAAATAAGCATAGTATTCTGTTAAATGAAGGCAAATTTTCTTAGGTGAAAAATGGAGCACTTTTTGTATTTTGCTGTGTTTACCAAAACCCTTTCGTGTTGAGAAAATCTAAAGGGACTAAACATTTAATTAGCCAAGTTATCCTTTAAATTTAATTTGGCTCTCCATTATTCATATGCCTTTCCAGTGCTACTCTTTTCTCATTCAAGTTACACACCATGAACCCGACAGAGATTTAACTCAATACATCAAACACTTACTGAGAGCTTTCTAAAGGTCAAGCCTTATATTAGACCCTGGGGGTATTAAAAAAAATGTTTTTGTAATACATGTACACCAATATTTATATGCATACACATAGAGAAGGGAAACTAAGGTAATAATAATTGACAGTATGCTAATGGTTCTATCTGGGTTAAGATAGTGGATTCCTACTTGCTCTTTTTATTTTTCTGAATCATAGAAACCTTTGAAATATGCGCATATGTAACTCATAACTTAAAAAAAATAAGGCTCCGTCGATGGGAGTGACTGAAAGGAAAATAAAGTTCACTTAACTGTGTATTATAATTAGCAAATTAATTTTTCCCTTAGTGAACAAAAAATTAAATTCCCCTCTACAAATGTCTCAATTATTATCATCAAAAACAGTTTTGAGAGTCTAAGATGCTATCTGACAGCAAATGAATTTGGACCTGACCAAACAAATTAAGTGGTCAAAATCTAATTGTCTCAGGTCATTAGTCACTACACCACAAAGAGAGTCTTTGGCTCTAAAAATACTATTTACAGTGCTAGAGAGTGTAGTGGCTCCAACCCACTGTGGACCAAAAAGAAAAACTTTTTATTTAAGAAAGGAAAGTAATCACTGGGGCCTATGTATTTATTTTTGATGCTTAGCATTGCTTTGCTTCAATAGATACAAGTGAAAAAATAAGCTTTTGCATATGCTTTGGATACGTTAGCTTATGTTAGAAACCTGAGTAAACATAATAATACTCAAAGAAATAAACTGAAAACCACAAAACAAATATTTATAACCAAATGTTCTACCACAGCACTACCATTGAAATCCCTCTTGAATAAGCCCAGATTAGTAGTTTTAAAGTCAAGCTGAAAAGTGAGAATCACTAGTGAGTCACCTTTAAGGTTACATTTATCAGAAAGATTAACATATGCTGCCCAGACACATAACTGCTATTGGTAAATTTCAATCAATCATAATAGACCATCTCAAACATCACTGATGTCAGTTCACCACTTCTTTCTTGATTGCTCTGAAAAATCACTTTCTCCACTTTAAATTGACAATAAAAATGAAACGTTGGTTTTGGAGGAGGAGAAAGGAAAGGATGGAGTTTCTACTTAAGTCCAGAAAACTATGGGCTGTCTCTTAACCTCCAACCTCTCACCCTGCTTTGCTTTCCCTTTACTTACACTTTCCATCTGTCAACAACTGCTTGTAATTTTATTACACTGTCCTGTAGTTGATGCAGAGTTGGTATTATTTTACAGAGTTCTGTTAATGGACTGGATAAATGGTAATGCTATTTAAACTAGTCTCCAGCTCCAACAAACACAGCTGCAACTGTACTACTATTTCTGAGCAAACATCTTGACCTGAACACGCAGTGCTCTCTCAACCCGTCCACAGAGAAATTGGAGCAGACAGCAAAGGAAAAGCATATTTGGCCGCTAGCAGCAACCAACCGTGTCGGATCATAATTCACATACAGTGTACCCTCTTTTCTTTTATATTGCATTTAGGGTCCCCCCCAAAAAAACATGTGCTTCTTCACCTGGCATCTCATTTTCAGTCAAGAGCCAAATGGTGATTATTCATTATAGTACAATGAAAAGCTACATCAAGTTCAATACATGAAACTAGCTTTAATCAAAGCCCAAAAAATGATAAAAATGAAACATCAGTGTATGAATTATGTATTAAACCAGTCAATTTTGCCACTGTTTGATACACCAAGAAAAAAAAATGAAGAAGAGTAAAGGACACAATAAATTTAAAAACGAAATAAGAAATACAAATTAGCATTATGAAACAACGGATAGAGAAAATAAATTCTAGATTTGTTTCTTGCTTGAATTCTAGAGCTGCTGGACTGTGCCACTTTACTCAGTGGGCTAGTGATAGGCTTCTGAGACGTGGAATCAACAAGCCAAGACTCCCCTGTGCCAACATACTGCCTTGCTATTTCTCAGAAGTCCTGTATATTTGGTCATTCACTCATCCTTCCTGGGAAAGTTTCATTTTTAAACAAACTCATTCTCACATGTAGAGCTGTGCACATTTTCCATCTCTGAGAACACTTGTTTCAAGTGAACAATGATGCGCACCAGTACCCTAGGAAGAAAATCTTGGGTCCTTCCTGGTGGAAATTACACCAAACAAGCAGTCAGCTTCACAAGCTTTTGTTCCTTTATTTATTAAAGTCTCTTCAACAAGGCTCTTGATTAATTAGTGAACACCATCATCAAAAAATTGGGACAGGTCACTTATAACTTATCCTCTGAAGAGAAAGGTCATCACCACCTACTGCTGAAATTTCAATCAATTCAGACATCAGCACCTCAACAAAAAAGATGAAATCTACACCTGTGTGTTTCTCTTGAGTTTCCAGTCAATGTTAAACATCAAATCACCAAGATCTCACTCGTTTCCAGATTTTGAAACCATTCAATTTCCTCTTGCAACTAGTCTCTCCTAAGAAACAAAACTTTATCTCCCATCATTCCCCAGAGGACCCTCTGAGCCAAACAGACACATCAGAACTCTGAACACGTTTTCTAGCTGCCCCTTCCCCAGTTTTTAATAAGCTTTTAATTCACTAGCACAGGATACGTTATATGGGTTCTGTCCCTTTGATTCGCTTTTAAAGTCTCGAGTCTGCTTCTTTCAGAAAGGAGGTTCATAAAGTTTTAAAATTATAACAAAACATAAAAAAATCTCTTAGATGACAGACGGGCAGTCTGTCACATAAGAACATAAGAAAAAATGTGTATGTGATACTTTCAATAGGGGCAAAATGGGAAAGAGAATATAAACTGTTGACGGGATTCTGTTTTGGGCACCACCACCTGAGGTCTCCAAAAATAATTCAATCAAACAAGTATTTCTAGACTAAGAAGCAAATATTCTTGTTTCTCAAGAGAGATTTAAAGTTACTTCCTGCACATTCCCCTTCGGCTTCATAGTTTTCATTCTAGATTACAGACATTCTGTTTATACTATATTTTCACAGCTACAAGGAAAACAATTTCCTAGACAGTGGGGATTGTTGTTATATGTGTAAACAATTAGTACAGTAGTCATTTAAACAGTAATCATTGTATATTATCCTTAAATTCTTCCACACACCCTCAATCATCAAAAATTAAAGCAGTAAGTAGAATACTATTAAAAAAACAGCCCAGTGACCATCCACAGAAACTGAGCACACATACTTAAGTCCCAATTTATATAAATGCCTCTACTCTTTCTAACAATCTGTATTATTTCCTTGGTAAAAATAGTCCCCAGAGAATTCTCATTAGAAAGGCAATCTTGAGGTTTCTTTATTTGACTTTTAAAGAGGAATTTCAATTGAGTCAATCAGCCAGCAGCGAACACAAGGAAGAGGAGAAATCCTGCCAGGTGTCTTTGGTACAGAGGCAGGGAGGCTATCAAGACAGTCACTGTAGACAGATCTGGTGTGTCAGCTGATGGCCCCCTTGCCTTCTGGGAAAACTCTACTTTGAGCTGTGCTATCAAAAGGGCCCAGCAGAGACTCTGGGTAGGGAGTGGGAATGGGAGGACTAACTTCTCGGTTTCTGGAATTGAAACTATACTGATCTGGTAAGCAATGAAGCCTTTGCCACAAAATCAAGTTCAGGAAAAAGCAATCTGCTCACTTTGCCTACAAACATGACCATGTGGCAGAGCTGTGGTGCACTATCTATTCTACCTATCCCGCAGTCTTTTCTCAGCACCTGTCAATATCAAAAATCACTGCTGTTTATTTTCCCAGCTCTTTATAGCTTATTTTCCATCTGCAGAAGATCACTCCTATAGCTGAAAATCTAATTTTAAATGATTTCAAAAGTGTGTCTTCACTCGTACATCTGAGGTTGCTAAATAAGCTGACCATGGAGGGAAACGGATTCTGCCTAAAATCCACATTAAGTTCTTTCCAAAGGAAAGAGTACTCCTTCCTGATTGCTGGCCCTGACACATTTTAATATGAAATCCTGGCCTAATTGCAGAGTCATTCATATTGCAGATTTTCGAATTCTGGCTTTAAAGGGAACATTTAAGAGGAAATTTACAACCCTTTTAAAATACCTTATAATACTATTTCCAGACCAGTGAACACTACTTGAGCTGAGAAACAATATCAAAAAGCTGACATTTAGAACTCCGAACTTTACAAGAAAACACTGCCAATTTCCTCTGAAAAAGAAGCAGCACAAGCTTTCCCTTCGGAACTTAATCAAAAGTTTCCCTAAAGAAAGTAAGGCACATCTCCCATGGGTGCATCACCAAAAAGGAATAACAAAATTACAGTAACACATCAATCAGTAAATGCTAACCAAATTAAAACAATTGGAGCCACTGGAAAAGCAATTATAAATTTCCATAAGAAAAAAAGGCAAACTTTTAATCCATTAAACTATCAAGGAAGAGACTCCAAGAAAGCACAGGGAAACAGATCCAAAATACATGTAATAAAACACAAAGCAACAACAACCGTTTCTGTCTACTTACAGTCTGTACAGCTTTGACGTCCCAAGAAACAGCAGTTCAGGAAACAGCTGAAGGTGATTTCTGTTTAAACGCCTTTTGAGAAAAACAAAAACAAAGTGTATGTTACCTAGAAAATACCCAGCAGTGAGACTGTGATTTGGCAGTGTCCTGCCTCACCCTGTATTGCAGGGAAGAATGAAAAGACATTCAAGAGAATTCAAGCATTGCAAATCAAAAGTTGGTTCCACCTTTTGTTACATGACTCTTTAAAGCAATTTTCCATTATGCTTACTCAGAGGATGATTACTGGGGCCTAAACTCTAAAATCACATCCCATGCAACATCATTCAACCAGAATATACACAATGAAACAAGATTTCTTGAGTCAGAGGCTGGTGTCTAAGTGAGGCATATTTGGGGAAACAGTGAATGGTGCCCTCATTTAGACACTGTCCTGTAGGACCTAAACTTTCAGCCAAGGCATTGGTGGGAGGTGGTAATTTCAATTCCATTAGCTTTTCATTTAGTTTCAGGGAAACCCATGCAAGAAGCATTGCTGTAGTTTGTTTCTATAGGGCAAGTCAGAAGAAAACTGGCAAAGTTTAAGTCCCAACTGAATGTGAAGCTATGTTATGACTAGCAGTGGAAAATGCTTAAATAATGATTTTTGAATGGTTAACTGAATTGGGATGTTTTCAGTGTTTTAGAAAAGAATTTAATGGCAACTCTAACTCAATTTAAGCCCCAATGCTTTGTAACTAAGTTCTTTTGAACTACGCAAACTTGCTAAAAAGAGTAGACAAATTCATCCCAGTCCCATCGAAGTGTGGAATATTCCATCTCAGTAAAAATAGATGTCTTTCTCTCTCTGCTTTTCCAAATTTAAATATAATGATGACAAGCTATGCAAAATGTACTTCAACGATTTATAATTTGTTATAGATTTAAAGGGGAGAAAGGAGGTCAGGAATCTAACATCACTCTGGAAAGAGTGGAGATATTTCTGAAGTCTTAAAGATAATGTGAAAGAAATGAGAAAATAGAGCATATAATCGTGACATATTTAAGTGATCGTCAAATAAGACAGAAGCAGAATGACGCCTATTTGGTCTCCAGAGGGTAGAAATGGTACCAGTGATTACAGTGCTTAAGATCACAAGGGAACTGCTTCAGAGAACAAGAGACATTCAGAAATGGAATAATCTGAGGAAACTCTCCACTCCTTATTCCACACACAGGCAAGTGGACTCTGCATATTTTTTTCCCTCAAAGGATGTAATAAAAAGAAACCCTGCTTGATGTGAAAAGTTAGACCAAGGAAATTTCAGAACTTCTTCCAGTTCTAAAAGACCATGAGGCAACGATGGTAACCATGAAATTGGCTAGATCAACTTCTATTATTAGGAAGTTGGCCAACTACAGAAATATTCCCAGCACTTAATAAATGTATGTTCATAAAACGTACACCAAGACAATTAGAGGAAAATGGTAAAATTTGTGAAAGGGTGAGCTTATTCCCACTTACACTAATTCTTATGAATGAAGTACATAACAAGGTTAAATTGAAAGGAAAACCAAAAGCTTTTGCTTTTATTTATTTTTCACTGTTGACCATGATTCTGAGGAAAGGGGACTCCCAGACTGTACCATTCTACAACTTTAATGAAATCTAACCAAATCATGACCTTGTTATATTTTACTCTCAAAACAAACAAACAAACAAAATCACACATTCACAATAAGAATCATCAGAATTTTCTTTTAAGGAAGCAGTCATTCTCCAAAAGAACTTCACTCTTCAAAAACCAATCCCAATTTGTAAGAGGGCAACGACATGGGCTTTTATAATGTTTCATTTTATAGAGTTTCAAAATCTCAGTGTCCCGGGACAGGAAAAGAGTAGGCAGTGAATGAAGGGCATCTCAGAGGGGAATGTCTGATCCAAAGCAATGGACCCAACACAGTCTCCAGTCACACACTCACTCCCTCAAATGCAAGTCTCTGCAAAGACCAAGTTCTGTACACACTGCCTTTCTTGTTTTCCAAATGGTACTTTTCTCACATCCTCACACCAAGTTCTATTTATTCCTTTACTGGTCTGTCTCCTACTAGGCTGTAAGGTCAAGTACAAAGACCAAACCTTTGTGTTCCCTCCCTTCTTCCCTTGGCACTTAGTAGGTTCTTGGTAAATACTGCTTGAGAATAAATTGCTCTCATTGCATTTTGATACAGTTCAGCAAAACCTTGGCATATGCATTTTATATTTGACCAATTTTCCTACAACATGCTCCCTGAGGCACCTGCCCTAGACTTTATCTCACTCTCCAGCCAGTCAAAACCCCAGCAACAAAACTGCTCTACCATGGGCTCTCCAGAGCTTTACCTCCTTTTTCTTCCATCAACCTTCCTCTTCTCACCTGTCAACATCATCAAGAAGGTGGAAGAAATTCAGGATGTCTGAACAAATTCAGACAGATAAGGAACTAACACCTGCAACTCGATTTCCTGTTGATCAATTCAACTTCAGATACTTTGAGAAAGCAGCTACTAATTAGAGACTGGGTAAGAGCAGTGTCTTTATCCTAACTATTCTTAGTGATTTCTTAATTAATGTTCTCACGTTTCCAGTGTTTAACTCACTTAGAAAGTAACAGCTAACTTGTTTCAAGCTTACTATGTATTGTCAGTCATAGGATGTTTATGTGTATTATCCATTCGTCACAGCCCCCCCAATGGGATCCATGAGCAGAAACCACTGTTACACAGCTCACAGAAAGTGAAACTAAAACTTGAATTTGGGGGGCAAGGTATATGACTCCAGAACACACCCTCTGAATTGGTCCTCTCAAAGAGACACGGTCTAAACATTCCTCAACAATAATCAAAATAATAGCATGGGGAAATTTTCCTTTTCACCAATCTTCCCTTCCTTGAAAACTATCTCGCATAGCCTAGTTCTTAAACATTAGCCCAATTCTTAAACATTAGCCCATTTCTTAAACCTTCACGAGCCAATCACGTGAATACCCAACACCAAGTTTTCTTTTTAAAAAGAGTAGTTCTATGGTTTGCTTGTGGCTTAAAAAATCTACTTGAAACACCTAAGTTAAAAGAAAAATGAAAATATGTATAAAATGCTTTTCTCTGAATTCAAGTAATTTATCGTGATTCCAAGAAAATTATTATGAATGGTCTAAGTATGTCTAGACCAACGAAGCATCTGAAACAAAGAAGTATTAAGAAAAAGTGCAGATAATAATGATGTGGTTATATGCGCGGAAAAGCAGAGTGACCAAGATCCTTTCTTTAAATAAAGCACCAATATACTTCTGGTTCCTGTTCCTTTCTCTTCTGTCACACTAAGGCTAAATGAGAACACAAGCACTAAAAGAAAAAGTGAAACTCTTCCAAAATATTCAATGAAGGAAAAAAAATTAAAGCAAGGTTTATTACCTGATGATCTAAAATGAAATCCTTAAAGAGCTTTAAAAAAAACACACACATCTAGACTTACTTTAATGACTACTGAGGTTCATAACAATTTCTAAACAGAGCTGAAGGAAATGGGACCTCACTTGTTCTGATGTTGCCGAACACCGAGTACTTAGACATCCGAGGGTCATTACAGTAACTAATGCAAATGAGCTTGAAAAGTTAAAATCTGATGGTCCCAGAATAGGAAAACAGCAATAGTCAACAGTACTAAATGAATCCTTGAAGGAGGATTTACGGTACCAATATCTTGTTCCGTTAAGCCGAACAGGTGGATCATGTACCTCTAGTGCAGAACAAAGCTACAAAATCACATCCAAGGAGAGGTAAATGATGACCTCACCCACCGCTTGGGTCACCACTACGTAGATGGACTCTGCCTACAAGGTGTGGTTTTAGGAAGGAATGAATGAGATAGGGATCTCTGAGATTTTTTTTTCTTTTTTAGGTCAAATGAGAGCAACCCCACAGATGGTGTCCTGTCCTCTGTACTGCTAGCGAATTTTGAGCTTCACTTTCAGTGGGGAGAATGATCTTTCTGTATCCCACAGAGCACACTGATCTCTGAAGAGCAGATTCTTAACCCACACAGTCTGAAGAACAACCCAAACATAGCTGGCAAACTCTGTTCAAATTATCACCCATGAGTTGGGAAAGGTTCATTCTCTTATATTTCCAACTTTTACCTCAATTCAATGTAATATTTTCAACCTCCACCACAATCCAAAATATAAAATGAAAATAATTTTAGCAAGTGCTAGGGAACAATCTGCCATATTTGCCTGTCTTGTAAATATAAGGTGTTGGAACAGCCTGCCCTCTATAGCCAGTCCTGAAAAAATGCTGTCTGTCATTTACAAGATCCTATTTCGCATACATAAATGCTCCCTTCACACGTAAATTTCCTCTTGTCTTTTTAAAATAGTTTTATTCTTATATTTTTAAAGCAAACCTGTTGAACATTTAGCTGGTACTAGATGCATACTCTGAAGTTTATATTTTCAGCAGTGATATCAATGAAAAATTCATTGGTATACTCTGGTAGAAAGACAGAAGGTTATTAATCTAAATGTTGCTTCCTCTTTACATTCCTTACTTAGTATTTACATGTAGATTCAGAGAAATGATACGAAAAAACTCCACAACAAAATTCAAAGAGGATTTTGTATTTTATATTCTTCTATGGATCATCTAAGGAAAAAAAAAACAGAATAAAAACCATAGTAGATACGGAAGTATAAAAGTCAAATTTATTGTTCACATGTTATTGTCTCCATAAGATACAGTAAGTCCTAAGCTCTGCTTCTGAGGAAGAGGAAGATGTGGAACTGTAAGTGCCAAGCATGGGAGAAGCATCTGGAGAAACCATGTGCCTTTTCTTCCTGAAGTCACGTGCTGTCACTCAGAACCATCTTGATGATCTCAGCTCTCAAGATGAGGAGACTGAAGTTTTGAAAGACAAGCAAACTGACCCAAATCTCACATGGGCTTGAAGCCAACGGGTTTGCCTGTCACACTTACCTACTGAATTTTTCTGATTCTGGTTCTGAAAGGGGAAGTGAGGGACTCCTCTCTGTTCAAAAAGCACCATCAACAGAACCAGCAGCAACTGTCCCTATATCCCATGGGGCATCAGGCACCAGCATATAAAATGACAAGGTGCATGAGCAGGGGGCATTTAGGGTCCCGACACCTTGTGCTCCTCTGCAAGAGTCTTGAGCATGTTGTACAGTTAAAGCTCCAGAACCACCTCCCCACATTCAGGGTTAACAGTGCAAATAGCACAATCAAGTAATTTTTTGTAAATATTATCTAAAAGCAATAGTCCAGTTGTATCAACAAACAAATTGGCCCTACAGCTACCAAACCTTCATTGTGAAAGGGTTTTCACCAATATCCCTTCCTGTCCAGCAGATACTAAAGGGATCTGAAAATAAGAGCAATATATATATATATATATATATATAAAGTCCCTGCAGAAAAGTCTCTCATGCCATATAAAGTTGGGAAAAGCAGTCCAGAAGACATGATTCAAGCAGAAAGGTATCCAACAGGAATGAAAGACAGAATTCAATGTAAAATATTTGACATTCGCTGCTTCCACAAATACATTGCAACAGTGCAAACTAAACGAGGCATTTCAGGGGAGGTATAAAGGACACAGCATCCAGCAAACACTGTCACAAAGGATGAGCCCAAAACAGATGTGGGAAAAATAAACAGCCTTGCTGCCTCAGAATTTATAAAACGGTCCACAGAAAGCAAACAGGCCTTCTCACCACCCTTAACTTCTAGGCCCATAAAAAACACTGCATGAGAAACCCTCTCAGATGAATTCCATGTCCTGCTAACCTTCTAAGGTATGCTTGCCTTAAAATTTTATAGGATGTAAATGTAATTTAAAATAGCTCCATGGAGGGTGAGAATAAGAGATATTTAAAGGCTTCCTCAGTATATGTGAAACATATACTTGATCATCTAGAGCATTTTTATCTCATGTGGCCTATTCATTGTCTGTTAGCAAGTCTGATGTGTTCTTAAAGAACCTTTCCCAGGAAAATATCTCAGGGACGGTAAACTTGGCTGTAAAGACACCAGGAAACTATCCTTTAAATGGGCTCCCATTCTTTCCAGGGAGATTAGCCCTGCTAGTATGCCCTGACTTCAGCAAAAGGAATGTGTTGTGCGTTGCCTGAAAACCTGTGGGATTAGCCACAAGAAGGATGCACTACATCCGTGATGAAGAGGGGTGAGGGGTGCTTTCCGCAGATCCGGCCTCAATATACTCTCCACTTGAACACTTGTGCAGCAGCTGACAAAACCCCAGCACATTGAAGACGCGGCCTGACTGACCCAGGCTGGCGACCGATGTTGTGAGTACAGAGAATGGTTCAGAAATAAACTAATAAACTCGTCTTTAGACTATTCCTTCATGAAAGTGCAGGGTTCCATCCAAGGTAGGATCTATGGTAAAACATTTTCTAAACTAAATTAAGTATTTTCTTTATAGCAACTTAGTAGGGACTTTGAGAGCTAAGTGAGCAGGCTTATTTCCCAGGATGCCTACCGTGGCTTTACTGCAGTCATGTCTTCAGGTATCATTTTTCAAGGAAAAAGGAATAGCCAATGGCAGAGTGGATAGGACCAAATGTAATTTCAAATGCAAAGTTTTGACATGAAATGTTCTAAAGCTTGAAGAGTATAAAGCTACATGTGTCTTAGAAGCCCACAGTATTGGTAAGGAAAGAAGGGTGATAGCCCTCACCTATACACTTCTGCAACTTCCTTATATGGGTATAAGATGATTAGAAAGTTAATGAAAAAAATCTACCTATATTTTTATGGTATGCTCTTGGTTCTCATCAACATAATCAAGGCGTAAACGTGTATTTCATTGTGCATATAAACATCTCTTTACAGTTATGATGAAAGATTCGAAAGGTTTTTTGACAACCCTATAAAGTTGCAACCACTTTCTCATACTCTTGCGTTTGTGTTCACAAGAAACTTGCAAAAATAGAAGATGATTTTCACTAGGAAAGCCCAGAAGTGGCCTGGATCTCCTTAAAAGGTCATAAATGGAACTTTAATGTCTACAGCATAATCCTATAATAAAAGCTGCAAGTTTCAGACAAGCTCACAAAAGTTCTTGGTCCCTGTATACACATACATATTTTTATATCCCAGGCCATTATGCACCAGCCTAGAAGTACCTAGAATCAATAATTAATAATTTTGCATGGGGACTTATTTGCAGGCATCCTCTGTAAAGTATATAAGAGAAACATATGCCGCATAGGTTCCAATTTTTTAATGTAGCTTCTTTGTAGTTTATTCTTCTTAATTACTGCCCATTGACTTAACTAGTCCCTTCACTACATTCTATTTCATTTGAACAGTTTTATTAAGCAACATGGACCTGAGAATACAACCTATGTGGTGCCCATTCTCAAGGCTTCGTTTTCATCCCGGGTAAGCAGGTGCTACGGCATCACTGAGCGTGCCAGGAAGCCTGCCACTCTGCTCACGTGAGGTCTGGGGGTACAGCAGCAAACTGGCAGGGCAAAACTAGTGTGTGGTCATGGTGTGTAGGCGTGATTAAAACTTACTGCTCCCACAGTGATTCATAACCATATTCTGATGATAAACAAATCATCTTGTGGTGTTTTCTATGCAACAGAAAGAAGGGAGCAAGAAGGAGGATGCAGGGATGCTAGAAAAAGAGGGAAGAAAGAAGGGAGAAGGGGAGCAGAGAGAGAACAAAGCGAAGATTTTAAAACCTATCTATTTCTCAACATTTTGATCAATAACCTTGTACTTCACAGACTCTTTGAAGTGGAAAAAAAAAACCTTCCTTTCAGAGTTATAATGCTTATATTTACAAAGAATGTCTTCTTCATTCCATGCTTTTTCATTCCATGAGTTCCATCTCATAACATTATCCTGTTTCTTACAGATTAAAAGTTGGATTTCTAAAAAGGTACAAACTTTATCTTTTATTTTGGACTTTTCTTGTTTCTCTAGCTCAAGTTAAACTATCAACAAAAAAAAAAGAAAAATTATGATTTTAAAATATTACAAAATAGTTGAACTGTTATTGTTTCTGTAATTTTGAAATGAAAAATAATTAGAACCATAAATTACACACAAATAAAATTCATGTTTTTATTTTGTTTTGTTCTTCACACAAAGAATAAGGTGAACTACTGTAGATATTGTATAAATGGCATTTACAAGATAAACCTGCATTTTTACATCTTTTCATAATTTAGACTTTGAATTGAAAACTTTACAGTTATATGCTGGAAGCATGTAAGACAGCAGAACATATAGTTAATTCATTGTACTTTCTATCTCTTACATTAGCTCTTGCAGCATTTGAAAAGGAAAAAAGTGCGTGATGTTAATGACACCACCTACAAAAATAAGGATATGAACCACAGGCCATAGTGATTTTATTATGGAACCCTCTATGTAATTTCTTTAATTTGTATTTTAAAAAACAATATAGTGAACAAAACTGAAAAAGAATCTGTTTCACAGCAACATAAACGCATTCTTTAGCAAAACTACCTTGCCATTTCATGTATGGAAAAAGAAAATAAATATTTGAAAAGTATATCCGCAATGTTCCTAAGAAATAGTTTTGAATTCCAGAGTCCCAAGGATATGAATTGGCTGTCAGATAACAATGTGCTTCCATCAGACTGACTTGGCAGTTGTAAACAAAAGGAATTTTCTCAGCTTTTCCTCACAAATATGAAATATTTGCTCTCGACCAACAGCTGGGGTGATTTAAAGAAGTCCTGCATATATATTAGTCTTCATTCAAAATTATGAATCTTCCCCCTCCGTCTCCCCTCCCCCTCAAACATCTGACTGCCTCTTAGTAGAGTAGAAAATTAGTCTGTGATGAAGTGGCATTCCCAGGGGAAGTGAAAGTCAAAAACTAGTACCTACTTACAACTCTAATCAAGTTTCAGATCAGAAAGCATCTAGTTAATAATTTTGGGAAAAAGTTAATTTATTCAAGATGAAAGTTCCAATGATACTCCAGAGTAACTTGAAAAACAGGGAGGAAGTTTGTTTTGTTCTAGTGTTTAGGAAACATTTCAAACTGTAATGTAACCAAAAGAGACTCTTCATGAAAAGCCACTGAGACCCTCTTCATAATTTGCAAGTTGTTTAAGAGGCAAAATACACGTTTCATATGATGGTTAAAAGTTATCCCTTAAAAAGCTGTTGTGTAAGTGATCACTTTAAATTATGTATTCATCTCACCAAACCTTGAAGTTACAGTGATAACATTTTTGATGAGTGAATTAAAAATTCCTTTGAAAAATACCTTTGCAAGGTACTCACTAGGAATTACCTATTTACATATGTCCACAAGAGAGATCAAAGAATACATATGTTCAAGTATACGCTTATAGATTAAGAGATAGGTTATGAACTTAACCAAAAGTTTACCTCATTTTCTCCCTCTCAAAACCAGCTCAAAGTAGCGATTTTAAATTTATTTTGAATTCAAAAAACATTCCCTATATTGTAATCTTTAGCATGGGCAAAGCTTTAAAGTAAAATGAACTATAGACATCTCTGTTGCATTTTACTTCTGGTAAAAATGTAGCCTATATATTGTATTCACAAATATCTTACATTTACCAGCCCTTTTTCTACTTACAGACAAATGCACAGAATTAACTCCTACCCTTGGGTCCAATGAATCTGAATGTGTGCCATGTCTAAAATGAACTGTATGTTTCATTAACTAAAATTTGTATTTTTATCTAAAATGACTATTAAAGCAGACATGGAAACTTATTAAAATAATTGTTGCTACTTATAATAGCACAATTTCTTGCCCTAAAATGCAAACCTCATTAAGCAGGTATGATCAAGACATATGAGACCAAATTCATACATCAGATGGCAAAGTCTACAACACAGTCTAACTCTTTCAGACACATTTTGTCTTTTATAGAAATACATTGTAGACATAAAGCAACAATGACCTTTAAATCATGTCTATCAATCCAGAAGACTTTATGTCTGAAAAAAATAAAAATACATCTTAAAGTCCAAAGTCTACAATTGATCTTTTTGGGGAAAAAGAACCAAGGCTTAAAAGACCACTTTCTGATAATTCTTACTTTCATTTCTTTAAATTCCTTTCCAGTAGAAATATTTAGCAAGCCAATATAAAATAATGAAATAAAACTATAAAGAGCAGCTATTAACAATGTTAATCTAAGAGTCAAATATCAGGAAGCAAATCTTTTTCACAAAGAAGTTAAAATTGTTCTGCAGAGGTCAGGAATGACACACAAAGCAAGGGCATGGGAATTAAAATAACTATTAGCAAACCTCTTCTTTTCCATAATCCACCACCAATGCAAATAAAATACCACCTTCCTTCATACATTCGCATATGAAAAACCTACATGAACAATATGAAAAGCATGGACACCTCTGAGCAGCAAAGCCAAGGCTATCAAAGGGAATAAACGTTTCAGGAAAGGCCATCTGTGTTTTTGAGTTTTACTACAAGTTAGTACTCTTCATGCAAAAACTCCACCATTTCGAAATGATTCCCACAACCACTTATTCACCCTCTTTTTCCTGTCAGCTTTTTCAAGACTAGGACATGAAATGAAAGACAGGATCCTTGAAATGCAAGTGTCTTTAAAGCTATAGTTAATGTTGTCATAAGTTTGGAATTGAAAATACTTACAGTCTCTCAAGTTCTTTAAGGTCCTGGAATGCTCCTCTTTCAATGGTGCTAATCTTATTCTCCATAAGCTGACTGAAATGCAAAGTACACCAGGAGTCTTAATGTTACAGCTCATCTGAGTAAATTTCAATTCAGCAACTGAAAACTTGGGACCACCTTCCCTTTATAAAGTTAACTATGACAATGGTTTGTATTCAATATCAAATGGATCAGAAGAGGAAATAGTATTCCTATCACAAAATTCTCTTTAAAAATACTAGCACAGTTTCTCACAAAATTTACCAGTGCTGACTCTGCCCTTTAAATGACTGTAAGTCTTAAGGAGCACTGAGCCCCCACCCTATAGCTATGAGAGCTGTTTTGGGGGGAACTGACTTCCAACTGAGTTCTTAAGCAAACGTGTCAATATATAGTAATTCATCAAACTCACACTTCAATTCACTTAAGGACACATCAGAAACTGCAGGAGTTTATGATGGTCAAAATGTCTTCTCTAAAAGATGGCCCCTGAATACACAATGAACTAAAGTACATGTTCATTGTAATGTAAACAATTACAAATCTGTGGGTAAGAACAATTTTATATAGTTCTGAATTTCAAAAGATGGTTTACTCACCACTAATTTATCCAACTTATTAAAGAAGTAGTAACAATTCAACAAGTTTATAATAATTACCAAAACATAAAATACAGGAAATAATTTAAAAAATGACCAATGTATAATTCCAGAGAAAACGTTTCCCCCCAAAACTGCCAAAAATGGGTTGCTTGACTTTAATGTTAGAAATTGTAGCTAATTGCTGTTTGTTAGAAAAGCCTGAACATTTTCATATTAGTAATAAAATGCAGGCCCACTTAAATTTTTCCTAGTTAGTCTCAAATCCTAAGTGTATCGAATGTCTCACATTACTTATTCATATTGTGAAAGCAATTATTCTACATTTTTATATGCATGAAGCACTTATGGTATGGTATAGCAAACATTTGAGGTCATTTTTATTATATTGTTTCTATGGCATGCATCCAGTCTTAAAATAAAAGCCTACATTTTTATTAAAAGCTGTAGTACAATGATAAACAAGAATAAAAAGGAAACCAAAACCTTTCAACATTTTTGTTTCTGTCATTGAGACAGTTTTAAAAGAGACCAGTAATGACTCAAAAATACGAAGCCGTAAAAACAAGAGAAAAATTTTTCAAAACACAGAAGAAGAACATACTTACAGAACTCTCAGATGCCGCAGACCAGCAAAATCTGTCTTGGAGATCCGGGTGATGTTGTTGCCATTCAAATCCCTAAGAAACAAGAAAATGAAAGCACCGTTATATTTCTATCGATATCTGGTTAAACAAAGGGAAATCCAAACTAAGGCAGAACTTTAAACACTAGTTTCAATGAATAAAGTGGTTTACACAGTACAAGACAGAAGGAAATAACCTCTGAAAGAATTTTTTTTAAATGATTCTTAAGTTTACGGAGTCCATGCTTGCTGGCCTGTGACAGAAAAAAAGAAGTGATTACGTGAGCCCAGAAGTTGTCTGGTGTGTGCATGGGAGTGCTTCAGTGTTTGTTTTATGACGAGCTGTATATTAATCTCACAGGTATTCTGCTGTTTTACCGTCATTGCTAAGCCCACCTCCCCCCTAACAGTCCCTATCAGGAAGTTAACCTAACACGTTCCCAATACCATTCAGGCAGAAATTTTAAAAACTCAGAAGCCCTGTCCTTAGGTGGCAAGGTGGCTAAACTTCCCAGGCAAAGAAATAAAGTCAGTCTGTCATCAGAAGGATAGCAGTTCAGACTTTCATTTACCTTCCAGCAACTCCACCTTTGAATGGAAACTAAACTTAGCTGTTCGTGGACCCCCGCTGTGATGGTAAAGTGACATCTGCTAGCCAGGGTCATCGGGAAATGGTATTCAGGCGCTCGGACATTTTTGGACAGATTTTATCACCCAGTTCCTCCCCCAGCAGACCCTTTTCTGCAATCCTTGGTCCATATCTAAACTTGCCTTGGTCCCCATCCTTTCCAGTAAAACCGGCTTTGCTTAGGCTTGAAGATTCTCCTTCCTGGAAGCTGAGTTCCCCTTTGACTTAAAAACAGTGTGTTTGAAATTGGCACTGAAAGTGTTTCTTTGGTCAGAGATAGAAATTCATCAGCCAGTACTGAGTGAACTATTTTCTTCAAACTCGAGATCCCTCCTAGTATCATTCCCCTCCCAGAACCTGAAACTCAACTGCTGTTTTTCCCAAGTGCATACCCTTTTTACGTAAGACTTGTGAATGCTTAAACTTTAAGCCATTCTGAATGGCATGAAATGACAGTGCAGAGACCCAGTTCTGAACTGCTTCTCTTCCTTGCTCCCCAACCCACTTTTTATGATGAGCAAAGCACCATCCAGTTGTTCTACCATTATGGGGGCCCTTTACAAGCTATTGGATTTATCATGAGTGGAGGGCCTCCCTCTCTCTCCCAAGACAAAAGTGGTAGTTCACATTTGGCCAGGACAGCCTCGCAAGGGTCCCCAACTTGCCCAGTGCCACAGGCCTGGAAAGGAGGAAGAAGCTATAAGGGGAAGGCCTGTGGTGGCGACAGGGGTAAGAAGCCATTTGCAAAGGTTTCCGGACTCAAGTCTGGCATTTAAACTGCTGGCCACGAAATTTATTAGATCAAAAGAGGCTGGCAGCTCAGTGGGCCAGCTCGAGTGGAGGCATTAGGGTACAAACTGGTCATCTCCGCACCAGAACCCTCTCACCCCGAGGACGAAGAGGCCACTGGCCCCAGCCCAGAGCGATAGCCCTGCGCCCAAAGCACCCTGCCGACCCATGCCATGCGCCAAGGCGAAAGCTGCGCGCCCAGAGCGCCTGGCAGCTCCCAGCGGAGGCCTCTGCGTGCACAAAGAGAATGGCCTCCAGGCTCCACTTCGCTGGCTGGGGGAGGGAGGGTGCCCCACCAGGAGCTGGCCGTCAACATCGGGTCTACGATGACTTCTTCATTAGACACTTGCAGAGACGGGAGGCGGGGATGTCTGCGGGCAGCAGAGCGCAAAGAGGGGGAGGAAGGAGAGCCTCTGCCACGTGAATGGGCACACAAACTGCCAGAAAGGTGGACTGGGGTTACTGGGGCTCAGCTGGAAGGGTCTGCAGGGGCGAGGGCCACTGGGTAGCCGAGGTCACGGACCCCACTGGGCTGGTGGGGGTGGGAGGCCTGCCCTAACTTCGCTTCAGTGGGACTCGGTCTCCCTCTACAGTCACCCCCACCCCCTCGGACAGGTCCCCTGGGGCCCTCAGCCGCAGCGCTGCCTCCCAGGGGAGGCGGGGGTTGGGGAAATAGTTGCGGGGGCTGCACAGGGTCCCTTAAGGAGCTGTGCTGTCCGGAGAAATCCCTTCCCTCTGCAACCTGGGCCGCGCGCCTTCGGGAGGACACAGCCGCCCCACAACCCTTTCTCCCCTCTCCACATCCCCGGGAGAACTACACAAAGCCGGAGAGTGGAGGTTTCTCGCTCTTGAGCCCCCTCGCGAGTATGCCCCCACTCCTTCCTCTCCTCCGCCCCAGGCGACCAGAGCGGAGCCGGTGCCCAGACACAGACCCTCGCACGTTGGCAAGGTGACTCCGTTTAAGGAGTCTGGGCAGCGAAGTCGCGTCTCCCCGGCTCCGGGCGACCCGCTAATAGTTTCTCTCCATTTCGCCATCTCCTCAGCCCCACAGAACTCTCCGGCACCCGGCTGCAAGTGGCGGGGTGAGTCCCCGCGCCCCGCGCCTTCGAACCTCCGAGCGCAGCCGCCCGCGGGCCCGCCCCTCCCGGGGCAGTAGCCCCTCCCTGGGCAGCGCCTCCCATCCCTCACGCTCCGCAGAGTTCAGTGCTCGGGTGCGGTATCCATCAGCGAGCTAGCGAGGGCCTTCCCTAGTACAGGTTCCTGGGGCTCCGGGGCCTCCGGTCTCCATGCAGGGGGTGCACGACCGCCATGGGGGAGGGGGCAGGCAGGCTCCATACTCACAGTCTCTCGGTGTTGCGGGGGATGTTCCTGGGGACGCTGCGCAGCGCCAGCCCGTGACAGTCCACCGTGCTGCCGGAGCAGGAGCACTGCGCCGGGCACGCCTGCGGCGCCACCTCGTTCAGGATCGCCACCACTAACCCCAGCGCCAGGGACAGTGTCTGCCAGCCGACGCCGCGCATCTTCCCCCGCCGCCTCCTCGCTCGCTGGCGCCAGGGGTTTTCTCGTCAGCTAGCTGCTCCGCGCGAAACGCGCGGTGTCTGAGGCCCAGCGCCCGGCGCTCAGCTAGCGACCCAGAGTGTCCGCGTCAACGTGCACAAAACAGTGATAATGTTCAAAGCGGTCGAGTTGATCCAGGTGCACGCCTCCCACCCCCCACCACCCTACTCCAGCAGGGCAGGCGCTCCTCGGGCAACTTTAGGTGCGGCAAAGCAACTGGCCTGGCCAAGGCTACCAGGAGACCCCGAGAGCAGCGGGGAGCAGATCACGCGTCGGCGTCTATCTGGAAAGACCAACTTGGCGGTAAAAGAGCGGAGGCTCCCAGCAGCCGCTAACGTGCAGGGCCGGCCGCGCAGGGCTGGGGAATGCTCCGCTTTCAGCGACTGCCACAGCAAACCGACTCCAGCTGGTAGGTGAGGAGGCAGAGGGCAGGGGCTCCGCAGGAATAGTGCCCTTGATCAAAGTGGGCTCTCGGAAGCTAGAAAACGCCAGAGCCCCGTGGGCCGCGAGCGGAGCGCGCCGAGCGACTGGGCATGGCGAGCGCGGGGGCGCACAGGGTGGCGCGCAGCCCAGCGGGGCGCGGGGCGGCGCTGCGGGGATCCCCTCGCGGGTCACTCACACGGCCTCCCCCAGGCCCGAGGCTCCGCCGCAGCCGGGACCTGTCCTCGCCGTCTCCCGACAGCCAAGGGCAGTTTGCAAACACACATGCACTTCGCGTGAAGATGCCTGGGCAAGGCCGCCTCCCGACAGGCGTCCTTGGCGACGCTCCGCACGAGGGCCTTCCCGGAGGTCAAGCAGGAAAAGACAAAAGGGCAGCCGGGTCGCCGCAGCCAGAAGGGATATCCACTAGTCACCTGGCAGAGGAAATCCAAAAGGCCAAGTTGAGGAGGAGAGCTCCCAGGAAAACGGAGTGGGGGCAGGCCGGCCAGCAGGCCGGAAGGAGTGGAAAGGCCAAGGTGGAAGTGTCCGCGTCCTGGGTCCTGCCGGAGCGTCCTCGGGGGCCACGAGGTGGCAGCGGGCCGGCGGGATCCGCTCCTCCGAGGAGAGCCCCGGAGGCGGTCGGATGGCAGTTCTGTGGGCGCGCGCGTGTCAGCCCCTCCGTCTCCCGGGTACGCCACAGCCCCGCTGCAGACACCTGATGGCAAAGGTGGAAGAGACCCGGGCCGGCCCCTGGACGGGCGGAGCCCCTCGGCCGCCGCCCTCGAGTGGGTCCTCCTCCTCCTCAAAGTGCAGGAACTTTTCCCAGGCTTTGAATCGCGTCCCCCACGGCCGCGGTGGGAGCCCTCCCGCTGACGTCGCGACGCCGCCGGGCTCCAGGCGCTGCACCTGACTCGGCGGCCGCCGTCCCGAGCCGCCGGGCTCCTTCCAGCCCCTTCCCCTCTCCAGGAGTCTCCCCGCGCCTCCTTCTCCGGGGAGGGAGGTGGGATCGAGGCGACGCGGCGACGGGGAGCGGGGACGCGGCGGCTCGGCTGGCTCCCGAGCTCCTGGCAAGTGTCTAAACAATAGGATGGACGCGGCAGCCCCCAGCCTCGCTCCGCTGCGGGAAGGTGGTTGGCGCTGGTCTCCGGAGTTGTTCGCTCGGGCTGCCCGGCGCCGAGCGCAGCACAACAAAAACGCGGCCCGCGCCTCCGGAGCCGACCGCGGGCCCCCGGACGCTCCCCTTCCTGCTCAGCACTCCCGCCGTGCCCGGAACGCTCGGCAGCTCCGTCCTGCGCCCGGGCGCCGCGGCGCTCCCATCCCTCGCCGCCGCCGCCGCCTTTTTTGAACCACCGTCCGCGGCCGCCACCGCCTCCAACGCCGCCGCCGCCGCCGGCCTCCGCCGCCCGCGAGTTCCCCCAATAAATAACCCCAAGTCAGAAGTTAAGCCGGCGCCGGCCTTATATACCCCGCGCAGCCCCCACCCTCGGCCCCGCCCCGCGCCGCCCGGCCCCGCCCACCGGCTGGCGGCTCGCGCGGAGCCCGCACCTCGCCCGGGAGAGGTGAGGCGGGTGGCCCGGGCGGAGGCGGCGCGTTCCCGCGCGCCCCCCTCGCGCCCTCGCTCCCACGCTCCCGCAAAGTTGGCGGCGCAGAGGAGGCTCCCGAGCCCCTGGCCGCGGTGACCCGGGCCCGGCGCTGGGGTGCCGCGGGCGAAGGGGGAGAGCGAGGCTTTGAACGCGGCTCATAAATAAACAGCGCTGCCAGTGCCTCGGCGGCGGCTCTGGCCACGCGTTCCTGAGGGGGCTGCTCTGTGTTTGCAGCGCGGCGAGACGGAGAGAGACACAGAGATTAGGATTTCAGATTCAGAAAGCCAGAAAAGCCTACCGAAATAGATCTGCCTGCGCTCGCAGACACACACATGTGTATTTTGGGGAGCTGGAAAGTTCAGAGTTTTTGCAAGTTAGGAAACAGTGTTTTTCAACATTCTTGCCAGGCTCTCCCATCCCTCAGCCGCCTCCTTCCGTTTAACCCTGTCTGGGTCGTCTCACACTCGGCTGCAGCCCGCTCGGTGGACGGACGTACAATACGCTCGCTAAACCCACAGGGCTTCAGTGTGTCTGTGGGATTTTACTCTCTAGGAGGGGAAGGAGGGGAAAATATCAATCCCCTAGCAACGCACGTTGTACCAGGTTTCTTTTATTGCGGGGAAGTCCTGGATATCCTCCCCCCCCCACCACCGCTACCGCTATGTTTTGAAAGACAATTTCCTTGTTTCTTCTTGTCTTCTTAGTGTGATGTGCGCCTGGCAAAGGCTACACTCGCCTGCTCCCCCTCCCCCACCTCCCAGCAAAACCCCAGTGTCACTGTTGGTTTGAAAGGACCTCGAAAGGAGTCAGTTTCTTAGCTTGAATTTAAAACACCTCAGCTCTGCTTTCTGGTCCCACTCCCCCCGACAGGTCTTTCACAGGAATTAGTGCAAGTTCCCAGCCTAACGGACAAGCTCATACTGGGATTATTGTTTTATAATTAATTATCTGTCAACCCCCCTCCTCTTGAAAGCCAAAGAACCTGCCCGATTCATTTTTGTATTTCTAGCATCTGCATTAGACCTGGCACGTAGTAGGTGTCCTAAATAGAGCAATTTCTTTCGCACAGGAATATACCCCATCTCAACTTCTATTAACTTTTTTCCTACTAAGTGACTAATATGTGTTTTCATAATGTCTGCCTCCACCTATGTCACTTCGTCTGCGCTAGAAAACTGAAAATCATTTTGAGGCCATTTCCAAAGATAAAGAACCCATTAGATAACTGAATTTGAAGTCTTAGAATTAACTCGTTTTAATTACTTAGATTTATATTGCTTTTCTTTTAAGTCTTTAAAACATTTAAAATTATTAACTCGTGTCTTTCTACATTTTAGCTTAAAGGACTGTTACATAACTTTCTTAAGGAGAAAGTGGACACTATGGCCGCATTTTCTTGTAAGGGAAATGAGATAAAGAACAAGTAGCTATCACTGATGAAGGACTTTTTTCTCCCCTCCCCCTCCCCCACTCCTGTGGCTTTTCTTTCAACTGTAACAGCAAATTATGTAGTTAAAATGTTTACTACCCCACTAATTAATTTCACCACTGCAATACCTCTCAGCAACAAGATGTGTGTTCAGTTTTCTACATCACACAGAATTATTGTTCTCCATTTTAATTGCAAAAACATATCCTGCATGCCAAATATACATAAGTAATATTTATATCATTTCATCAATAAAAAGCATGGACATGAATTCCAGTTTGATGCTTTCTCTGACTAATTTTCCAGTCTGTATAAAACCAAGAACTGAAAATAGCATTCATGCCACAAACCTATGGAAACATTTTTTAATTTGATATAAATTTAAATAGGAAGATCTGTCCAATGGATTTCATTCACACAAATAAAAAGAACACTGTAACTAATTCCAGGGAAAACTGACACATTAATTTCATGGTGTCATCAACTTTTTAGTTAATAAAGGGGAATTTATACATGCATAATCAGGTTTCTTATTTTTAAAGATGCTATGCTATTATTTCTTTATTATTGTTTCAGGAAGTTTGTGGAGGCCTTGTGTGGTTCAGTACCATTCACTTCTAGGTCTTAATTCTTTCTGGATTATGTTGCTCCCAAATGAGTTCTGATTTTCTCTTGACTCTTGCACTTATGCTGGAGGAAACCTTCTGTTGATGCTTCTTGTCACCACATGAGGTCTCCATAAATCCTGACCTCGATTAACCAGAAGTGGAATAGACCAGAATCAACATTTAAGCCTCCTATTATGGTGAGAGAAAAAAAAAAAAATCCAGTTGTAGAAGAATTTAAGAAACAATGTATACAACTCACAAACCTGTAAAGTATAAAAAAAAAAAGTGCTTTCTCCCACTTTGCATTTTCTTTGGGGAAATTGGGAAATATGGAGGGAAGAAATAAGAAAAGAATTGAAGGAAAGAAATAAATATCAGTAAAAATATAGCTATGTTAAAAAATTTAGATAACAGTAATAACATTAATCAAATTCATAAAAGTTACAGAATAATGATGGATTGACTGCCTTCATGCTTTTATTTACTTGTTTCACACCTGCTAAGTGTCGCATTACTTGATAGAGTCAAGACCACAGTGTATTCTAGACTTTTTTTTTCTTTGAGTTCAGGTAAAGATGTTGGTCTTTAACCAGGTCTGCATACATGGCAGATCTGAAATCAGAACCTGAGGTCTCTGATTCCAAACCTGAATGGGGTTCTCCCGCAACCATCTTTATCTATAGAACCTCTGGGACTCCTGGAATTAAGGAATCTTCATCAACACTGTCACTCCAATACACATGTACACAGTCTAAACACAGGACATGCTCATCAAATGCACTGTGAGAACGGATATCCACAGCACTAGCACCCCAAGAACAGTGAAACCCAGATAGAGCTGTCTTCTGGAGCTGTCTTCATCTTTGACATGACTCTACACGACACTGCTTCTCACTGTGGTCCCTGGATCAGTGGACCACAGTGAAACACCAGGAATGGTCATTCAAATGGTAATTTTCAGACCCCATCTCAGATCACAGAATCAGAAACTCTAGGGGTAGAGGTCAGAAATCTGTATCAAGTGGTTTTGATGCTTACTGAAGTTTGAGAAATGACCTCTGCTCTCTGGAGTTACTCTCTGGTTGTATATAAGCCACCTCAGTATGGAGAATCAGACTAGCAATGACAGTACCTGCTTGTTGGCTTCAGCTTCTTCTTCACAGGCATTTTTTGACAACTGCACATCCCACATGACCTCTAGGGGGCACCAAAATATTTTCATGTGCAGCCCCATGGAGGCAGCAAGAGCATGAGCTCATTCATTGCATTTCTCAAAGAAATGGCCTTCAGAAGTGGAAAGAGCTTCCATCTCAGGCAACCTGCTCTAGTTATTACATGTCAGCCATGTTTTCCAATTTAATGCTACCTATGCACAGAAGTAACCATATCTACTTCTCATAATTATCACAAAGCATAAGATAATATCTGTCAAAGGAACAGTCCACTGTCTGGCATAGAGCTCTGCTCAGTAAAGGACAATATTACTATTTTCATAACTACCACTACTATTAATAGATAAACATTTTTAAAGCATTTTGTTTGCATTGTGAGAATAAATCAGATAATTCCATGAACTCTTTCTGTGTTCAAGTCATTTCCAGTCTGAATCCTAGGAAACCTAGAAAGGGCAGGCCTGACGGTGATGTTTTAAGGCAAGTACAAAGATCAGACCATACCCAGGCCTATAGTAGTTCATCTATAAAGAGGAGAGATGAAGACAGTTAGTTTCATGATAATTACGTCCCACAACACTTTTCTGGGAGGGTGACATTGGTTCTCCTTTGCTTAGTAAAATAGGTTGGGTTAGTGAAATTAAAATGAATTTTGGAATCTGGATATGCAGCTGTCAGAGGTATTTCCATAACAGTGGGAGGTACCATTTTCCCCACCCTCACTTAACTAAGAGTTGAGCTGAACAGGCCATAAACCTAGTTAATGTGGAAGGCAGATGGGTTCATGTTTCCATAGTTTTCTTGTACCTTGGTAGTGCTGGGAAGGACACATGGGAGAAGATGGGTAGAGAGACAAATAGAGACATATAGAAACACTTGGAATAGATCCTCAGAAGAGACACATCGGTGTGAGACATGTGGAGAGGCTGGCAAGAGCTGCTTTTAGGGAACTGCTTCAGCACCCCTTCCCTTTGGTTCCTTGCCAGAAGATGCCTTAGATTGTGGCAGCCTTTCAGGCCTCAGTGGCCCTGCTTTGGGTCAATCCTGTTCATGTTGGGTAATTTTGGGTGATTTACTAGGATGCTAATATCCTTTCTTCTCTTCCCTCTTGATACACACTAATGGCAATTAAAGTTCTTTGAAACTAAGAGCCTTCTTTGTCCTTATGGGCACAGAAGGCCAGAACCTTTGGAGCATGCAAGTTTGTGGGGGTCCCTGGGTACCCCTTGGTTACTCAAAACTATTACATGGGAATGACTGGGATGTTTTGGATATGTCATTTAGATTTTCTGACATGGTTTTTCTCATTTATATAATACTGGGATTAGGTCAGTTTATTTAAACTATAAATCCTACCCAGTTCTTAATGATGATATATCTATATTTATTAAGTAATGTCTGTATTCCAAACACTTAGGTCCTTTACTTCTGATGATAATCCTGTGATTTAGAGAGTATGCTGGCTGGTCATTTACAGTTGAGGAAACTGGGGATCACAGCAATTCATTCAGTGGGTCATTTTCATGCAGCTACTAAGTGACAAAGTGGGGCTTAGAATTCTGGTCCAACACTAAATTCCCTTTTAAAAATATCATAATATACTCCTTAAATTCTATGACTTGAACACATTATGTAATGACTTATTTAAATAATTAAGTCAAGAATGTATTAGGGATTTGAGGTTGGAGTAATGTGACATTTGAACATTAACGTGTAAGACACTTAAGTGAGAACAAAAAAAAGCAAAAGAAATACTTAAAACTCAGTGGTGCAGGTTAAAAGGCACGTTATGAGTATAAAGCCTCAGGGATAAAAGCACAGAAAATATTTTAATAGTTTCATGACGTTAAAATCAATGTGCAAGAATGTAACTACTGAGGAAAAGGAAATACTGTCATAAATAGTTTTATATTGCCTCATCTTTTGACTTTACCAAGTTTAAGAATGTACTCCTTGAGCTTTCACAGAAGAAAGAAAAAAAAATCTTCCTGTATTGGGAAGGAAGCAGCAAGATGGGTCATACCTTCCAGGTTCCTTCTCCTTGTCTGAAAAAGGTAGACCCTCTTTCTGTCCTGCAGGACAGAAAATCAAGTTAAAATTACAAAGACATTTGTTCTAGTCTAACATGAATCAAAATAAGTACTTTCAAACGCCAAAGACAAATAGTATATATTTTTCACAAAAATCACCTCTGATTAACAAAAGTTTGTCACAGCCACCTGGAGGACTAGAGTTCAAAGTAAGTACCTATCTGCTGTCCAGAACACGTGTTCTCATACACTCAGTTTAGCGTCTTAGTCTAAGATCTGGCAAACTTTTTTCATAAAGAATCAGATTTTCTATCAAGAAAGAAATAGTTTTAAGGTTTGCCAGTCAATAGGCAAAATCAAATTCTGTAGACATTAATAAAACAAAGAGGGATCAAATTGCTACAAACATTTCACTAACATAATTAAAAAACGGCAGTAGGTTGTAATTTTTTCAATAGAGATCTACTAATAAGAATTATGAAATTCTTATCAAGGAGATATTGTTTCATTAAAATGGGGGTCTCAAGTCAGTGTTCCTGCTCATCAAATCACTTGCTAAGTTTAAGTTTTTATAGAAACAATTTTTAGCTCCCTGGCAATACAAAAATATGTTAGCAGGTCCAACTTGGCCTTAGTCCAAAGAGGTGATTATTCGTGCAGAAGGCCAGTGTGTCCTGAAAGGAGATGTTAAAATTCAAAGGAGCTGTTGTAAAGATAAGAGCCCTGAGCGCCAGTGTGGTGAAGACAAGCTGTAAAGGTCTTCGGGATTATCGACTTGTCCTGTCTATTTCAGTAGCTCTGAAATGCAATTCTGCAAAAACTTTTACATTTTTAAAATCATTTTATTTTAGTGTAAAATAAATTAGTAAAAGATAGGCTGCAGATCCATTTCTTGCCCGTGACCTGTGCTTATCGGTTGAAACAGATGTTGCTCACATATAAAATGAGATAACAATAATATTTATTAAGCATTCACTAGGTGTAGGCATTTTTCCAAGTGTCTTAATTTCACCTCCTCATTCCATCCTTGAAAATTGTTTTACCTTAAAGATGAGGAGGTTTAGTGTCATAAAGGTTGAGTAACATGTCTACATTACCTTAGGATGAGAAAAGTGAAGCCAAAAAGATTAAATAAACTGCCCAAGGTCACTCAGCTAGAAAAAGATAGAATAAGGATTTTAATTCAAGCAGGCAAGAACCAAAGCACTGGTCATCTCATTAGTTCATGAATCATAGGAAATTCATCATAATAAAATGAAAATTTTCTACATAAAAACTACATGAAATACAAATAAGATTATTAATGTTCTTATTAGCATCACATTATTTTAAATTGGAGATGGTGAAGGCAGAAAGTTAATCCCTTTTATATCCTTGCGATATGAAGAGTTATTTCTTTTCCTTTGCATGACTTGAGATATGCTCTCCTTAGCCACATAAGAGAAGGAGTATTTCCCCAGCAAAACACCCTAGGTGTGTCTGAGAATTGCTGATAGGTATGAGGAAACGTCCATATGCTCACATTAGAATTGGGTCCAGGAACTCTATCCAGATTTGACCCACCTTTAAACAGACTTGTAAATGCAAGAACAATGCCAGTCTATGATGATACATACTTCCCTAAACACATACTGGAAAAAATTTAAATTAAAAAATAGTGACAGTATAGACATTTGGCAAAAATGCAGGTAAGTGAATAAATGCACTGCTCGTGCAAAATAATTAGCATTTTTGTTAAAAAAAAAACACCTAAATGTATACCAACTATACAATCCAAATGTCATGTTCTGCAATCTTGATCCCAGAAAAATGAGAACTCATGTCCACCCAAGAGCTTGTACACAAATTTTTATAGTAGTTTTATTTATAATCACCCAGTATTATAAACAATCAAAATGCTGGCCAATAAGTAAAGGGTTTAGCTTACTGTGGTGTATCTCTACCATGGAATATTATACAGCAATAAAAAGTAGCAAACTACTGATAACTTACATTGATGGATTGCAAAGACATAAAGGCCAAATAAAAAAAGCTAGTCTCAAGAATTTCTATGTAATTTTATGAATTTTGACTCACATTTCTAAATTATTTTTGAATTAAGATCTTTATAAAATTATAGGAGTTTAAAAAGAAGAAACTTATTATTCAATAAAAGTACAACTTTTTATGCAACTGTGACTATAACATGCAACACTTCTAGAAAGTGTATTATCACATCCACACTAAAGGATGATTTGATTTAGTTCAATGTGGTTCCATTTCAAGAATATTCTCAAAATGACAAGATTATAGAGATGGAGAACAAATGGGTAGTTGCCAAGTGATAGGGACGGCAAAGGGAAGTGGATGTAGCATGAATTGCTAATGCAAGGGAGACCAGGCTAATGACGGGATGGTCCCTGAGTGCAGCGGTGATAACACAATCCACAGCATAAAGCTCTGCACACACCCTGTGCAGGTCTGTGCAAATATTTTGGTATTTCACCATATTGATTTTGATACTATAGTCCAACTAAGATGTAACTATTGGGGGAATGGTACACTGGAGCTCTTTGTGCCACCTTTGAAAATGCCTGTGAATATATAGTGACTTCAAAATGAAAAAGTTAACACCCAGAAAGCGAACAGTATCAATGTCTAGAAGGTGGTTATAGTTCAGTGGTGAAGGTCACTGGCTTTGTGATTGGTTTGTCTGCCTTTCAATGCAGGTTTTACGCCTTCCTAGTTTTATGCTCCCCGACTTACTGTGCCTCCATGTTTTGTAATCTCTCATGTTGGGATCATAACAATACCTTTTTCAAAGGACTGCTGTGATATTTTAATATCACAATAGACATAGTATTAATTAGTGATGTTAATTGATATAAATAAGTTGCTTATAATGGGGCACAAGGCACATAAGAAATGCTCATTAAATTTTATTCAGTTTATCAACTTGAATGTTAAAGTCATCGGGAAACACTTTCAGAGAAAATTCTAGAATAATGATTGATGAACTATCTTGGCACCTAATGTCTCTCATATTAACACAGCAACTTACTACACTATTCAAAGTATTTATATTTGATTGATTCAGGGATGCAAATCCCCCACATAAATTAATGTGTAGTCAACATGGAGACCTACTAGAAAGTGGTGTCCATTCTAGGGGATTAGGAGAAAGTGGAGACTGATACTAAGGTTTTCTATGTTAAGTACACAGTCTTTTTCTCCCCTCAGGTTCCTGATCACATTGGTATCAGTATTTGCTAATTTTAATATTCAATATAGGGAGACATAAATCCTTTTCTTCCTCTAATTTGGACTCCTTGAAGAGAGAAAGGTAAAAAAAGAGAGAGAAATAGGCTATGATTGGGGGAATCTAGAAATCAATATGCCATTATAACAAAGAGAACCACATTCACTAATAATTTATTTGAACTTTATCTTCTTTTAATATAATATACACAAGATTTAACTTCGGAAGTACAGCAGGAACCAAATGATAATTCTTACTCTGGAACCACAGAAAACATCTCTGTAGCCTCTCTGTAGGAAAATAAAGATGGTGAAGACATTTGATTTACTAAGACTGTAATGAAATTTAACATGAGCCAAAGTCTTTTATAAAAATACTCTTTAAAAATAATTTTGTACTCAAACATGTATATCATTGTTTTAACAGAATTTCCACTTAAGGATTTCATGTATATGTTCATACTTTGTAAAATTATATTTACATTTATATAAATATAATATAAATGAATATATAAATATATGATATACAGAGATTTTTTTATTTCTATGTTCCTGATAAGGACATATGATATTTTGAAAATTACATATTTCCCCTCATCAATATCTATTCATTAAATCACAGAGGTAATTTTTCATAGAATTATTTGCTTGATATTCCTATGAACAGAAACTTATATTATTATCATCTGCACAGATATGAGATATTTTACTTTCCTTCAATTTTCATATAGGGCATTTATTTTTAATTATAACTATAATTAAAACATATTAACCCTCTCTACTCAGGGAAGGACTGTGAAGATGTTCTCATAATCTTTTAAAAACACTCTCATTCTGGGGCCTCCCTGGTGGCACAATGGGTTAAGCAATACACTTTGAAGCAAACCACAGCCACTGCAGCAAGAGTATGATCCCTGCAAGCCCAGGGAGGAAACCCACATGGCGCAGCAGACCTCTCCTGCCTGGTCTACCGCTCTCCTCAACAGTGTATTTCAGTCCATCTGCCTGTTCTGTTCTGCTCCCCACTCTGTCTCTGGTGAATCCTCTCACCCCCACACCTCTGACCTGTACCCCAGCTCTTGTGTGCATAAATAAATAAATCTTTAAAAATCAATCAATCAATAAAAGTTAACCTGCTTTTCACAGGGAAAATTATTACATATCTGTGTGTCTGAAATTCATCACGAAACCTACAAATTTCAAAAATAAATTTGAGATATTAAGGATTCTTAATGTTTCACCACCAGTTTAAGTGTTTAAACATTTCATTTGGAGGAAAAGTCATTGCTATGGAAGAGGCTAAGGTGTTTGCTGTCACCAGAGCACCAGCGCACTCTATATGACGACGTCATAAACACTGCTAGTGATCACAGAGCCCTACATGGCTGTGACCACTCCATCAGGAAGCGACATCCCATTTCCATCGTAACCATTGCCAGAATTGGTCATGTGACCCACTCAACAAGTGGGACACGCTATATCTATATCATGCTCCACAGGTTCAGGGGCTGTAAACTGGAAAGATTTGGTGAACTGCATTACAGACTTGCTTTTGTCCCTCAGGTCGCCAAATAATTCAATTCATTCTACCACCCATGGGCAAAATATATACTCAGTCCTTCCCTAGGAAGGCCATGGCATCAACTGCCAAGACTGTATGCTCTGATACCTGGATTTTACATCAAATCTGAGTGTGATTTTTCTTGCTCTGGGGATTTCTGAATTAAAAAGTTATGTTTTCATTCCTCTGATGTACAGGAGCTGAACAAGGTCAGAATAATTGCATTACAAACTCCCATTTGGAAAAAGAAAGATCAGGAGATACATGGTAGAACTGAGCTGAAATCCCCCAGGCAGAGGGGTGGAGGACAGGCTATATTGGGAGGTGAGAATGAAACATCAATGCATCCTGAATAGACTTTGATTTTTGCCTTCTAGATAAGAGTCTCAAATCCATTGTCTTTGATGCTGCCCTATTTGCCACACCTACAGTAGACATTATGTAAGGATATACCTTTATTTTTCTTTCCTTCCTTCCTGCCTCCCTCCCTCCCTCCCTTCCTCCCTCCTTACCTCCCTCCCTCCCTCCCTCCCTCCTTCCCTCTGCCCCACCCTTTCAAAAGCAACTGCTTATTTATGTAGCTATATACTTTGGGGAGTACAACTTCACACCTCCATATGCATTACTCTTCTAAAAATGTTTCATGTGATGCCTAATAAATCTAATTACTTTATAAGTATTTAGTGGAACTTTGGCTATTTCCATAAAGTGGAAAACAAGTGAGGGCAGTGACTCAGGGCTTGACCTTATGGTCCCAAGAGGGCAGCTGTAGCTCCAAGCATCACATTATTATACAACAGTTTTCAAAGGTCTGAAGTAAGGACATTGGCATCCCTTTTTGCCTCTTTTTAAGTGTGAAAAGACCTTTTTCTAACCACTCCAACCTTCCCACCCACCTGTTAGGAGCTTCTTCTGACATCTCTCATTCATGAGAACCATATCACAATTATCACAGTTGGTTTACCTTCATTGGAACTTACTTCAGGATTCTTCTGAAGTTCATGGCCCCTGATCCCTGAACAGAGCTGGTAAGGTGTAGTAGCTGCAACCCTGATTTCCTGTGGTAGAACCCCCTTCCCCCCACTCTGAGGACTGTGTGGTTGATGAGGGATGGAGGAAGAAGAGAACCTGTCCTGCCAGAAATTCCATTATATTGCTCCACCATCCCTAAATCAGTGAGACTGATTTAAATCTCTCATTGGGATTAAGATGATGTAACTTCCATTGGCGCTAATGTAAGCCTGCAACTGGGAGCTGGAGAAACTCTGAAAATTTACACAATCTCCTTTTATTTTAGTTTCTCCCAAAACTAGACCCAATACTTTGAAAGATGGCTTAGTTCTTAGGACATCTACCCCTAAGTTAAGACAACCTTTCCAAAATTTAATGGAATAAAACAACCAATTTATTCTCCACAAATCCCATGGGTCAAGAATTCAGTCAGGGCATAGCGGTCACTTCTTGTCTCTTCTCTATCTATAGTGCCTGGGCCATTGCTGGGGATGACTCAGTGGCAGTGGGTAATGAAATGGCTGTGGCAGGATCACCTGAAGGTGATTTTACTTACAAGTCCTGCAGCGATGCTGCCTGCCAGCGATGCTGCCTAACTACATGCACCCTCTCTGTGTGGTCTGCGCTTCCTCATAACATGGCGGCTGCCTTCAAGAGCCAGTGTCCCAAGAGAACGTGGCAGTAAGTTGGTGTGTCCTTTTTCAGTGTAGTCTTGGAAGTCATGTGGTATCATTCTTTCGGCATTCTATTCACAGGATCTGTCACACAACCCACAGAGAGAGAAGGGGAAAGAGACTTCCTTTCCTGATGGGAGGACTTAACCAGAGTCTAGAAGAGCACGTGGGATAGGAGACATTGTAGTGACCATTTTTGGAAGACAATTTTCTGCAGAAGCTGATCCGGAAAGGACTGGGAAGGGAGAAAAAGCACTGAAGGCCACGCTAATATGCAGGCTGCCATGGCGGGCACTGGAGGTGCACTCCTGCTGGGGACTGTGCACCTGCTTCAGAACTGTCCTTCTGATGCACCAGGAAGACTACCTCTCTATCCACTGACTCCTATCTCTCTCTGGTATGGATGGTCTGATGACATTAAACCTCTATCATTTCTGGACTGTTCTGTGCTCCAACTGAACAGTCATCTGGAGGACCTAGAGGATGATGTTTTCTGCTTAAGGTGGCCCAAGAGAATAAGGGCATCCACAAATTCCTTTTCTGTTCAATAAAGAAATAAAAGTATTTAGTGGGCACGATCATTATGTGTCCACATGAATTTATAAGGTCAGTATGTTTAATTTGTTTTATCAAGTAATTTGTCCTATTTTGGAGGGAACAAAATAAAATCTGTAGGTCATCTGAATTTTCCTAGTGAATTCCACTCATGTTTTTGTTGTTGTATCCTAGCAACAAAGCCTAACAATATGCTATACACATTCCTGGGTTTGGGATCCAGAGTCTAACTTCTAACCCAGATTTCTAATTATCAATCATACTAACACCATTATCACAGCCATAGAAAGACTTTCAAATCACTGCAAAAAAAACACATTTTTTTAGTTCTTCAGGCAGAATGCATATTTTTTTACAACAGGTGCAAGAGCAATGAAATTAGCTTTATTATTTTCTTCTAGGTGTTCAACAATAACTATAATGAATAGCAGTTGCTTGACATAATTTTTGTGCCTGGTGCAATCAAGTTAAATTGAATGATATTTACTTTTTATTTATTTATAATTTCATATCTTACTTTATTACTCATTAAATTTAATAATCTTGAGGCTATTTCTCTATCTTAGTAAGTAAAACTCATTTTAAAATTTCTTTTACATGATCAGCTATGCTTGTAACACATTTGGAAATCATTTCTAATAAACTAAAAAAACTTCGCCTTCTGCAAATACTGTTTTTTTTAGGGCCATCCAAAGCATTATGCTCAGCTAATATTGAACATATGATATTATCTTTTCTCTATTTGCATTACTATATTGATATTTATTGCTCACTTTTGAATGGTAGTTATTGATTGATGTTTACTTAGTCTCTTTGTGTACAAGTAATTCCATTTGAGAATTATTTTATATTTTATTAGAAAGTAACTTTTTGTGTTTCTTTTTTAACCAAAAACTCCTTTCTCCTTTTGCCTACTTTCATTAGCCAAGGCTGGACTTGAAGAAGCATAGGAGACGCGTTCACGTAGTAAAATTTCTCTTTGTCATTGATTTAGAACACAAATGCCAAAGTCTATTCTTTGTCTCCACTTAAAATAATTTCATTGTAAAATTAAATACTAACTTGCCTGTCGTGTATATCCAATGAGAAACCATAATCATTAATCGAGTCAGATTGTGTTTTGCTAAAACACTCTTGTGTTGTCGGAAGGATGTGACAGTCATTTTCCAGGATCATAATCTGAAAATCTAACACTCCAGATATTTTCCCATTTTTCTTCCAGTCTTCATATTTTATCAGTGTATTATTTTCATCATTTAGTGGGGAGATCAGAGTAGCATTTGCTTCTCCTTAGTTGTGAAATCGTTGTGAATAAGTCTCTTACTCTCATTGTTTTGTGCTGGTATTTATATTTGCAGTTAGTGAAGAACATGAAATTGGGATTTTTAAGCTCCTCTGTTTAATTGTTCATTTGATGAGAAACTTTTTCTTGCTTGCTCATTTTATTGTTTTGATTAGTAAATCTTCATTAGGTAAAGAATATGGAATGTCTTCCTTGCAAATTTCATGTGGAGCAAACTCAAGAAGACTCTCACTTCTGTTGTTGTTTCCAGTGTTTTTAAAAATTTGAAGTCAACTGCTCCTTTGAAGATTTTATCTATCTGCTTTTGCTTTTCTGATTTCTGTTTTTGTGTAATATATTCCTATCATAATCACATCATGTACATTTTAAAGGATTAAAAGTAAAACATAACTTGTTAATAACTTATTTCAAGATGCACAAAATGTTAAAATTCATTTAAAAATGTGAAAGAAAATGAAAAATGTTGAAGATTATAGTTATGTTTTCAAACGATCATTTTTTTCTAAAACATTCAAAATTAGATGGGAAATTGAAGAGACAAGCATTTTTTAAAAAAAGATTTATTAACTATGCATACAAGAACTGGGGTACAGGCCAGAGGTGTGGGCAGTGGGGTGGGGGATGAGAAGACTCACCAGAGACAGAGTGGGGAGCAGAACAGATAGATCTACTGAAATACACTGCTGAAGAGAGCAGTGGGTGAGACAGGAGAGGTCTGCTGTGCCATGTGGGTCAGCTCCCTGACTGGGGCTCAAACTCCTGCTGCAGTGGCTTCAGATAGCTTCATAGTGCTTGGCTTAACCCCTTGTGCCACAAGGGAGGCCCAGTATGATGTGTTTTAATGTAAAAATCATTGAAAGCAAATTCAGTACCCACCCATTTGGTGCCAACACAAAGGCTCAGTGTCATGTTTACAAGGAATGCGTGTTTATTTGGACATATAATATGCAAAATACATAATGATTGTATATATAATATATACACATAGTTTTAATTAAATGCATTTTCAGTAACTGGCAGTGTGATTTGATGATAAGGACTAAGTCATGTAAACCTAGGCATAGCCTACTCTACATTGTCAGGCGTGCCTTCTACACATATCTAGATTACATATTTGCATATTTTGTGTATTTTTGTGGTACTTTTGCTTCATAAATCTTTGAAAGACAGGGAAGATTTCAGTAAGTTCCAAACTTATGTTGACATTTGCTATGTCCTGTTGACATTAATTTATGACTCACTCACATCTATTCTTCCTCACATCTTCCCTCAGTTACTTGGATACTGGTATTTATTGCAGTGTACAGGCATGGAGAAAAGATGACCATCACTACAAGCTCCAGGGACAGTCTCTAATTACCTCACATAAATCATCATTTTCCAATGCCATGGCCTCACAGCCATTCAGAATTAATTTCAGACTCATGCCTAGAACGGCGGAACAGAAGTTTTCTCTCTCCTCTAGGTAGAAACAGCTGATATCTAATTGCTTATATAACTCCAAACAAAGCAAGTAGTCAGTCTTAGAAACTCCAGGGGCTCCCACTGTAAAATGAAGCTGGCACTTCATTGTGGATGGCAGATAGGACAGGCAAAATGCAAATGAGCCAGTGTTTGCACTATGGAGCCCCGAGCAAGGACATGAACCCACCAAGGCCAAACAGATGTGCTCTCTTTCAAATTTCAAACTTGATTGGAGTGACACAGAGTGAAGCTGTTGGTTCATTCATCTGAAAAACAGTCTCTCTAGAGACTACCTTCTGGTTCCCCCTCATAGACGCCTGCATTTGGTCTGTTCTTTTTACGAATCAGGTTGGTCAGTTTTTTCTTTGATCCTTCTCATCTTGCTATATCTTTTTGCTACTTTGATTTTTAGCTAAAGTTAGAATCTTTGATGGTTTCAATTATTGTTCAGTAAATATTTTCTTTCTGTTTCCTCCCAGAAATATATTTTTCTCCCACCTTTCCTCTTCCTCCCACCATATATGTCCTCATTCTGTTGATAGCGATCTTGACTGCGTGGTTCGCTTAGGCTTAACCAAGCTCTCAACTGATTTACAGATAGGTGAATGCAGAAAATAACTGTCATTTGAGCTACCAGTTTTGGGATGATTTGATAACGCATATTGTCATGGCAATATATAACTGGTACAGCTTATGATAATTGTAAGGCAGTGACATGCCTTATGTGGTTTCTTCCCAAAACCAGCACTGCAAAAGGAGGAAGAGAGCAAAGTCACACTGGCAGATTCAGCTCCACTCCTGCTAGGAGAACGACCTGCATCCAAACCATACTTCTTATGTGACCAAAACACTAGCTAAATCTCCACTCAGATTCCAGAACTTTTGATTGAGCAATAACTTCATAAAACTTATCTCTCAAGAAGTCTTGTACTTTGCTTATACAAGTAATACAGAAGGAAGAGTAATGCTTCTCTTCAAGAGTTCTTCACTAAAAGCATATTTAGATTCATCTTCTTAAGTAAAACATGTTACTCTAGTGTACCTTTAAAATATTCAGCTTGGGAGAAGCAGCTAGAAGGGACTTTAAAAATGTTTTTAAAATGTGTTTATAGAAGCATTTGGAGCAGAGAATCAGATGCTATTTCCATTACTCCATGCTTAGTGGAATGATGGTTAAGCTATTTGCCATGTTTAGATATTTCTCAACCTCTCAACTGTTAAAAAACCAAAGTGTGTTATGGACTCAAGGAATGATGTTTGATGATTTGGTAAAGATATTTATAGATTTGCATAAATTGGACCACCATCGCCAAAGCGCCTAGGATTGCCTAGAGGAAACTCAGCCTACACTTGATGATATTTCCTGCCTTGTGTTACCAAGGACATCCTTGATGCCTTTTGACAGAGTGCCTTTTATGGCCTTCTACTTGAATAACCTACTTAACAGCGTTCCGCTTGCATGTGCTGTTTCCAAACTGTAAGGGAAATGCAGTAACTGCACCGTCCCCTTTTTGAAGGGACTAAAAGGTGTGAATAATGCAATCCAATTAATTATTTGTGTTTGGTTTTAGAGTTCATGTAGTTGGACAAAAATACTCACAAATGAAAGTCGATGTGGGTTCCCGACCCTGCCGTTTCAGTTCACGTGTATCGAAGGCAGCTGTGGGAGTGAGAGTAGTTCTGAGTAACCAGAAATGATTCAGTAACTGTTTACCAACTCACAATTCCATATTTCTCTAACTCCGTGTTTACTACAGTTGAAGAACGAAAGTGCCAAATTCGATCTCATAGTCTCCTTCAGTGATTCTCATGCAAAGCAGGTCTTCACCGAGTCTCAGAGCTGGGTTCCAATGGTTCTGTGTGTCCATAGACCCAAAGAGCTACCACTGCTGGCTTCGTCCCCTGTGCCTGTCAGGACAGCTGTCAGTGACTGAGCAGCTGCAGTGCGCTAAGTAGGACCATGCTCCTTTCTGTTACTGGTGGGACAAATCCCCACCAACTTGATTGCTTAAGACAATGCAATTTATTATCTCATCATTCTCAAGGTCAGAAGTCCTAAAATAAGTTGCAGAAAAGGCTGCATTCCTCCTCAAAACTAGAATGATTTTTATTTTCACCTTTCCATCCCTGAAAGCTGCATCTGCTGGCTGGTGACCTCCTTCCTCCATCTTCAGACTGCAGTGTAGCACCTTCAACTCTGACTTCCTCTTCTATTGCCACAGCTTCCTCTTTGCCTCTAACTCTCTTGCCTCCCACTCCTCCTTATAAAGACTTTTGTGGTTTTACTAGACACACCCAAATAACCCTGGATAATAGCCCCGTGTCAAGATCCATGATGTAATCACATCTAGAAGGTTCACTTTGATATGTAAGGTAACACAGGCATGGATGATTAGGGCATCTTTTGGGGAGACACTGTTCTGTCTACCATAAGGACCAAGATCCCAACCTTGTTATCAAGAGGGATGGGACTTTCAGTACGTCCCCCCTGACCTTCAGGGGAGAGAGGGCAAGGATGTTGAGTCAATCACTCATGTCCAACGATCTCATTCAGTCATGTCTATGTAATGAAGCCTCAATAAAACCCCAGAAAGATCTGATTTGAACAGTTTCCTGATTAGTGAACTCATGGAAATTTTGGGACAGTGGAGTGAGGGAAAAACTATTCTTTATGCTTGGCCTCTTCCATTTGGATGTGTGTCTGTGTCCTTTGTCATTCCTTTTATAATAAACTGGTAATTTAATACATAAAATGTTTCTCTATGTTCTGTGAGTCATCTTTGTAAGTTAATTGAACGTGAAAGGGAGTTTCAGGGACCTCTGACTTTTAGCCAGTAGGTCAGAAGTATGAGTAACAAGCTGGACTTACACAAGCATCTGAAGTCCAGAAAGGGAGTAGTGGGAACTTCCTGTCCATATTTAGTAAATCAGAAGCACTGCCAAGAGCCAAAATTTTTGATTGGCATCTGCAGTAGATGATTGTCTTTTGCATCTGAGCCTTTAAACTGAAGAATCTGATCCAGGGTAGATGGTGTGAGAAATGGAGTTGAATGGTAAGATACATGACTGGTGTTCAGAGATTGTGGTATATGTGTAGAATCTCTCCTAATAGAGTTGGTTGCCAGAAATTCCATAAGTGTACCATTCATACATAAATGCTTTAGAAATCACTTTGCTTCATGAAATCCAGCTCAACCCATCACAAAAATGTGTGTGCCTTCCAATGTATTTGTTTTACAAATCATTACTTTAAATGCAATCCTTACCTCCCCTTGGACTTCCCTTTCTGTCCCTTCAACATCTCTGCTTAACCAATTATTTCTCATCCTTAACAAATCATTTCAGGCATTGTTAGATACTTACCATGTACGAACCATCTTCATTTACCTCTCTTAGTACTGACAACGGTGTGTGTCTATGAGAAAAAGAGAGCTGTGCTGATCATCTCTTTAACCCAGTATCTCTCATTGTACCAGAACAAGGTGGAAGTTTAATAAACATTTAAAGAAGGGAAAGCATCAAGGAGGGTGTTAATAGTCTTAATAGTTAACATAAATATTTACTAGATGTCAAGCATTCTTCTAAATGCTTTGTGTACATTTTACAATTAAATAAAAATAGTTTATCTTTACAATTACATCATGTGGTGAGTTCTATTTTAAAGATGAGAAAACTGAGGCCCAGAGAGATTAAGTTATTCAAGACCACTTAGAAGTGAGGGAGATAAAGATAGGAGATTTTATCAAAGGAGATAGGGATTGAGGAAGGGGAGGGGAAATGCCAGCTGGAACCTGTAACTGGACACTGGAATCTGTAACATTATCCGTCTGTTCTAGGAACTTTCTACTGTTGTTTAGGTGCCTCGTGCCTTCTTTTTCCTCATTCCCTACCTTGACTTTAGGATCAACAACTTAGTCATTTTCTCATGACATCCTCTTGGTCTTCTACTTGCTTTGTAAGATCCAACTTTGGTTAAATCTGCTGCTTACTCTACTCCGGTATCTGTAGCAACAGAATAAAACGTGTTTGGAGGAAAAACTGTATCTACAGGTGTCTTGCAACCATCCCAGACCAGGTAGGTTTATCATGGGTGTAGTGTCAGGAAGGGGCTCCGGAAAGTTTTGGATGGTTCTAGCAGACGGGGTAAAGGAAAGAGTCTTGGAGCCCTCAGTGGCTTTTTCATTTTTATTGTCAGAGGCAACCAGGTACATGGCAGGTGTGGGGGCCAGGGGGCCAGGAGGCTGGCAGGCCTCCCAGCCCCCAGTGCATCTCACCCTCTCGGCTGCTTTACTGCTTCTGCTGTTCTCCTGCTGCTGCTGCTCTCATGATGCCGCCCTTATATGTCCATGTCCAAACCAAGGTGCACCCACCTGCGCATGCCCACTTAGGCTATACATGCAGAACTGCAGGTGTCCATCATCAAAACAATGGCAGGACTGCTGGGAAGCCTGATACTTTTTCTCAGGCCCTACAATGGGTTCAAGCATTCTCCTTATTGTCTTAGCCGCCTTCACATAATCTACTGTACTCCACTGCCACACTTTGGCTTCTCCTCTGCTTGGTGTCCTTGTGACACCATCCTTATAAGCCCATGTCTAAGCCCAGGTGTGCCCACTTGCACATGCCCACTTTAGGCACGCGTGCAGGACCACAGGTGTCCATCATCACACCAATGGCGGGAGGGAGGAAAATCCTGATAACTTTTCCATTTCCACTTGTAGCGGCAGGAAGGGGGCACAGGGGTAAGGTTCGGGATGGTTCTGGGCAGACGGGTCAAGGAAAGAGAGTCTTGAGCCCATGGTGGCTTTTTGAGCCCTCGGCGGCTTTTCATGCTTTTATTAGTAGAGGTGGCCAGGTACATGGCAGGCAGGGGTGCCAGCCTCCCGGCCCCTGGCATATCTCACCCTCTCGGCTGCTTCTCTCTCGCTCACTACTGCTCTTTGATCTGTACTGTTGGTCGGTCCTGTTGGTCCTGGCGTCCTCACGACACTGCCCATTTATGCCCGTGTCCATCTCAGGTGCGCCCACTTGCACATGCCCAGCCTGGAATGCTCGCAGCACCGCAGGTGTCCATCATCACAGTGGTGGGAGGGTGGAAAGACCTGATTTCTCTAACCCTACAACCCTATAACAGGGTTGTCACTTGAAATCCAGGATAACTCACCGCAAGTGACCCTAATATATGCCCTTACTGCATTTTGATTTTCCTTCTACTGCACAATTATCCCATCCCATAAGAGAGCATCACCCGAAATTGCTCTCATCCTCTAAGGTGAAGTTCTGAACCCAATTACTCTGAAAAAATAAAAACAATCAGAGTGAAATGCCACACAACCCACAAGCCACATCTTTCCATACAATCTCCTTTCCTTGTTTTTCCTATGCGATAAGTACTTTTAAGTAAGGCCGATTCCTTTACCTATCCTGCAGATACCATTTCTCCTCCCCTATTCAAGAACATCACTCCAGTAATCTTTACCATCAGTTCAAAACACTGTACCTGAGATGGGGGTCTAGCCTCTCACCAATGAGTTCTGCTCATTTTCTTCTCTTTCCAGCATCATCATATTTTCCCTTCTTACGGAATCATAGCTGCCAACAAATGCACGTGTTGCAATTTCTCTCATCTAAACAAATAAAAGCAAACAAACCAAAAAAACCCTGTTTGACCTTACATCACCTTCCAGCTGTTCCCCTTTAGCCAAAAGTCCTTGAAAGATTAGCATAGACTTGTCTTCATTTCCTCTCTTCCTATTTCCCCTGAATGCACTCCAGTTAGGATTTGTCCCCCACAACGCTCTCCAGAGAAGATTTATTGAGGTCACCTGTTACCACAAGTTGTTAAATGCAGTGGTAAATTCTCAATCCTCACCAAAGCTAGAAGCTCAGCTGTGTTGTATTGGTGAGAGCTGATCGTACCATCCTTAGAGAAATGCCTTTTATCCATCACTTTCAGAGGACGCTGCTCACCTGATTTTCTTTCTGTTCCATTGCAGCTTAACCTCAGGATCCTTTGCTTTCTGCCTGCATAGCCCTGACATCTAAACCAGCAGTCATCAATTTTTTTTGTTCCTATACCTCCTTGCCCAATTTTTAACCAATAGATATATTTTTATCTGAATATTAAATAATTTCCAATGCTACAAGTGCCAGTGTATTTTAAAGATGGTCATTTCTCTCTCTCACACAGACACACACACACACCATGACATCACACTTACAATTGTATCCGGTGAAATCTCAATGCTACCACAGTTTGATACATGCATTTATCTATTTTAAAGTACATGAAATGATTTTCTCTAGCATTAGGAAAATTATAAACCCTTCTTTCTCCTCAGGCAATTATTTCCATTCTGTTCTCGTCATCGAATTTTATCCTAGTGTAATTTTGAACCATTTTATTGTGAATTGCATCTTTAGAAAAATTCACAAAACAAAAACGGACAGCTCAATAATTTATCACAATGCAGACACAAGTAACCACTTTCCAGGAGACAAAATAGAACATCAGCAACATAGGAGCCTCCTCTTTCCCAATCACAGCCTTTTCTTCCTTCTCCAATATAATTGCTCGCATTTCTCAAGGCTTCGTCTGGAGCTATCTTTGTTATTAGTTCATGTATTCGTCAGAGATTATTACTTATTTTTACCCTGCTTCACGGTTATTCCTCTTCATTGTTATCTGTGTGCTCTCTGATGCATTTCATTCACATCGATGGGGCTGGGAGAGTTTTCCTTATAAAAATGTCACTTGGTTTTCAACCACCTTTCAAATGAAGTATACCCAAATTTAATGATCCATCATCACAAATTACTTGTGATAATATTTTAGATGATAACTCTATTACAGGCCGTCCCATTTTGTGGCAATAGAAGAACTGAAAACTGCTTGATGGATACAGAAATGTGTTCTCAGTCCTAAGAGTCCAATTAGACATTAATACTTTGTGCTTGCCCCTTGTTTGAAGTCCAGAGGTGTTAACACTTTGGGTGAAGTGACAGAGGAGGACTCACAATATGCAAAAGTTTTATCATGTTTGTAATGTGCATAAAAGGAAAGTTTTTGAAAGAAGAGATAGGAATTAGCAATGCAGAGGATGTGCAATTGAAGGACCCGAAGTCACTCAATTCTAGTCATGATCAAGTCAAAGCTGAATACATGAAAATGGATTTCCCCAAAAGTATCCCAGGCTGAATACTCCTTAGAAAGTCTTAGGTGTATTTCCAGGAAACATGTAACCCAGCTCGGAACCCAAATTGGACATATTAGATTTCCAGGGTTTTGCCTTTGAATCATTTCTCTTTCTTATAGTATTCCCCTTCCCCTGGCATGACTTTATATATCAAACACAACACACAAACACCCATACACATAGGCTGAGTTCTCCTAAATTTATATCTCCAGTGCAGACATCTCCCTTAACTCCAGATGGATACATACAACTTCATATTTGGGATCTCCATTTGAATATCTATAGACATCTCAAAAGGAATACTTGCACACCTGAAATTCTGATGCCATCCCACTCCAAACCCTGTCCTCCTGTAGTCTTCCACTTCTTAGTAATCTAGAAAAGCCATTGTTCAGATTACTCAGGCAGAATACTTTTGCTGTTCTGAGAGCACACCAGCCATTCTCCTGGTATATGAGTTTGTGCTACTTTTCTGGACATAAAAACTTTTCTCCTAGAACCTACCAACCTCTTCCCTCAGTACTTTGCAGTCTCTGCTCAAGTACTGTGTCTGGTGCTTTCACTAAGCACCTTGTATGTTGCAAGTCTCCACTAACTGACCTCTTGCACACTCCCCATGTCTGTCTTTATCGTCCTCTAGAGCATGAATTTGACATACTACAAATTTTACTTGTTATTATTGTATATCTTTCCCACTAGAATGAAAGCTTCATGAAGACTAGACTTCTTGTTTATTCAGTTTAGTCTATATTCTTAGCACTTTAAGAGTGCCTTGGCTATGCTAGCCACTCAATTGAGAAATAAGTAATTAATAGCAAAGTTGACAAAATTATTCAAGTTCTCTGCAATAAGTTTGTGGGATCACTTGAAGTCCTTCACTTGATGCTGGCAAAAAGGATATGAATAGTGAAACAGGGGAACTTATAAGAACTACTTGTCAAAAAGGAACACTGACATAGCAACACAGAAAGAAATGGACATCAAATCCACTTGACTTACTACTAAGAAAACATAAATATTCATGGCACTGTGTTAGCAGGGTTTGTACAATTCACTACAATGCAATGGAACAGCAAGTCAGCAATACTGAAAGGTATAAGATCCTACACACCATCTTTAATAAAGCTCGTCATTTTTTAGTAACAGCTCATATTTGAACAATCAAATCAGAAAAGCTAAGTGGAAACAGTGTTGAAAAGCAAATGTCTCTATTTTTTTTTTTCAGGTTTCATGACTCATTCTGGTTTGCCAAATATAAGTAATGATACCAAGAACAGCAGGACAGAACAGAGTGCCAAAAATGGAATGGCCAGCCTTTAATTTAGCATCATAAATTTACTTTGAAGTAGGAAATTGGACTGCTGGAACTCTCAGAGTAAGGATCTGTCAGAGAAATTACCTTACTGTTTTGCAAACTTTCACATCTTTGTTCATGTAAACTAAATTGGCATTTGAGTATTTGATTAGTAAGGGAACTTGTTACATTTTGGGATCAAGCAACTTCTATGTGTATATTTTGTTGGTGCAGGTCTTGAAGCACTGGAATTTTGCTTTGTGTGTTTGGATCACGGAGACAATCTTCTTTTATCAAGTTTCAGTGGTGCATTACAGGGTGTTGACTTGAGGCTGAAGTCTCTTTTCATCAGGATGCAGCCCTAGAATCAATGGGTAAATTGTGACTCACTTCCATAAGTGGGGCAGGATTCTGCAGTTTTACAAAGATTTCCCTGGAAAATCACCCATGCTTTATTGTGTGTATAATTAATTGCTATGACGTTGGCACAGATCATCTCTCCACCCAGACTGCCTGGCACTGTATATCTGAATTTTGGCAGTTCTCCATGCTCTTAAACATGCAATTCATTTGGAGCATGCGCATCATTCTATTGCCCAATGTGAAAGGTCAATATTAGATTCACCACTTTCAAGTCAAACATCACAGCACTTTGCATGCAATAGGTGCTCAAAACACAGCCGCTGACTTTCTGTAAATATGAGTGCTAGACATTTGTTGGCCTTTTCAGAAAATAAAATCTCCAAATTCTTTGATTAAGGGCAGAATTTCAGACTGTGTTTGGACAGATGGAATAGATAATGCCATTGCCCATGACCCACATGTCAACCAAGTCAATTCTATGTATTCAAAGAAGGGGCAATTTTTTTTCCCCCGCACAAGCATCCTTGGAAGACACTGTTGTATAATCTTTCTCGAAGTTTCAGCTGCAAATTTACGTCTGCAAAATATGTTCTTATCTCTATTTAAAGTTATATATTCTAAGGATCTTAGAAAAAAACTGGTTTTCTTCACATGAATATTCTCTTTGAAAAATAGCATTATAAATAAAGTTAGATATAAATAATGCTTGCTTTAAAATCGTGTTTACCAAGCCAAAATGGCTTTGGTAAATTATGTTTAATTTTAGCTTAGGGAAAACTTACATAACATCCATGAAATTGGATTGGCTCTTTTGTTAAAGATTGCTTATCCTGATTCTGAAAACATTTAGCAAATAGCTCTCCCACATATCATTAAACAAATAAATCACTATCACTGCTGTCCATACAAACAGGAAAAACAGATCATTTACTAATTGTCTTTTGCATTAGTGGTCTTATGACTTTTCAGGGGTTTTTTAGAAATCACTGTGTTCTGTTCCAACTTTGTTTTGCTTCTAAGCAGCCTGAACCATTTCAACAAATTTGATAAAAATTCATGTAGTGTTTTTGTACATATGTATGCCTTAGCAGTATCAAATAGAAAATAAGACAAAAACTTCCTTTTCACCAATACAGATATCTGTCTTTACTAAATTACTTTTTTTGCTTATTTGAAAGTCTAATATCATCCTAACATATTCACTGCATTTAGTACTCCCAGAACTTAAATTCTTTTTTGACATTTAGCATCCAGTGCTCATCCTGACAAAGCAGATGAAATATCATGAAATCTTCAATCACAAGGCATTAGAAAATACAGTTTTGGGGAAGAAACACTTAATGATGTATAGATGATCTGTTAAGAAATTAATGGAAAGTCTGGGGAGAAGTGAGGGATAAAATATAACATAAAGCAACCCTTTAATGGAGAGCGATGATTTTTGGAGGGTTGAAACAGACCTAAGTTCTGAAATCTCAATAAAGGTGCTATTTCCTTATATTAACAATATATTGAAGGTGGTCTCTAATTTGCTCTTTTTCTTATAATTTATGATGTCATTTTAAAACAAAATTTTTATTAAATTATGGTACTTATAAAAATATTAAAAATAATTTTGTCATTGGCATTATGCTTAGATCTTTTTCAATCTCCAAGCTACATTAGTATTTAACTATATATTTTTCCTATAGTGGTTATCTCCCTCTCTTCCTTCCTCCCTCCCTTCCTTCCTTCCTTTTTCCCTCACTCCCTCTCACCATTCTTCCCTTCCTCTCTCTCTCTCACCCCCCTCCCTAAACCTTTATATAGATCATGTCATTAAATAAGGGGCAAAATAATACTAGAATTCTTTCCTGACTTTTTTAAAGACATTGCACTCTCTCCCAATGTTCCATGCTTAACCAAACTTTTTGGCTCTCAATGGCTTTGGTTTTATACCTGTATAAGGGTCTCAAATATCTGGGAGAGAAAAGTCCCTTTGAAGTCAATTTTTTCAAACCTTCTTTGTCTATATTCATGTTTATCTTTACAGATTATCACTTGAAATAGTTTGTGAAACTGAATATAGTCTTGGGATTTTTCTTTAATGTATTATGTTTGTATAGGGGGACTACTGGTATCTAAATTATATTAATCTTTCCTGGGAAATAACAAAATATTCCTATTTTTTTTTCATGTCCTTTGAGTGACATTATAGATTTTTTTCCTTATGGATACCAACATTCTCTTTACATTTATCCCCGGGTATTTTGAATTTTTTAAAGATTTATTTATGCATACAAGAATTGGGGTACAGGCCAGAGGTGCAGGAGGTGAGAGGATTCACCAGAGACAGAGTGGGGAGCAGAACAGGCAGATAGACTGAAATACACTGCTGAGGGGAGCAGCAGGGCCTCGTGGGTCAGCTCCCTGGCTGTGGATAGAATTCATGCTGCAGTGTCTGAGGTAGCTACTTAGTTCTGCGCCTTAACCCCTTGTGCCACGGGGGAGGCTCCTATTTTTAAATTTTATGACCATTACATGTAAGTTAATTTTCCATTGTATTTTTTTTAAAGATTTATTTATTTATGCACACAAGAGCTGGGGTACAGGCCAGAGTCGTGGGAGGTGAGAGGATTCACCAGACAGAGTGGGGAGCAGAACAGGCAGACTGACTGAAACACACTGCTGAGGGCAGCAGCGGGCGAGGCAGGGTTAGTCCCCACCCTGACTGGCAGCAGGGATCGAACTCATGTTGCAGTACCTGTGGTTTGCTTCATAGTGCGTTGCTTAACCCACTGCACCACCAGGGAGGCCCCATTGTATTTTCTAATATTGGTTTTTTAAAGAAATACATTGATTTTTCTATTTCCCGTACCTGTCATCATTTCAATTCCTATTGTTTCTAATAACTTTGCCTTTAATTATCTTGACATCTTAAGTTAATTTTATCACTAGGAAATAATGATCCTTATGCCCAGTATATTCCAATATTTTAATCTAAAATATATATATATATTAAGCTAAAGAAAACAATGATGAAGCCAGCTTCCTCTTTGGTGGAAATATTATTTGAGGGAGAATAAAGATACCAACATGAAGAGTTTTACTATGCTAGGTTTAAGACAGTCTGTTATGTTTAAGAAGTAACTATTCCACTAAGAAATTATTTTATCATTCATTAAAATAACCATTTATTTTTTACTTGTTTATATGATGTTTTCTTCTGCCTTCTCTGCCCTTCTATACTTTTCTCTGTGTTAATACCGGTCATCTTTGCAATTCTGACATAAAGCTTGTTATTTCTGGTGAATTATTCTTTTCATATAATGCTTTATGCAATTTGCTCAGTTTGTGATGAGGGATTTGCTTCTATATTAAAGAATTGTCAAACTTCACGTCCTTATTTAACCCATTAAACTGTTTAAATACTAAAAGGAATAAGTTTTTAAATTGACTTATTTAAAAATAAGAGAAATTAATTAGTTCTATAGCTTCAATTACATTTTTTGTTTTACTTTTCCAACTTTTTCAATCTCTTTATGATGCAATAGACCTATTAATCACCAATTCAGTATTCTTCCATCTCTTGGAATCACTGCATCACTTATATAGAGGACTCTGAGTTTGTTTGAATTCCACTGAGTCAATTTAAAAAAAAAAAAATCTATGCTCACTTTTGAGGTAGGGGTGACCCAATGACATGAAAGTAGATGGATGGGGGTTCTGGTAGACAGATATTTTCATAAAAAAAAATCCAAACTCACTTGGCAATTGTTTTTTGTCCTTGGCCTATGTTTTCAATGTCTGGAATATAGACGAAGTGCCGGTGCTCCAGCATTCATTTTGCGAGCAGGTGGATAACAATTGCTCACAAAGATGAGGAGAGAAACACAACCTGTGTTTCAATGCCCTTCTCAAAGCCTTACAGCAGGGCAAATATTAATCCCTGTTAGTTTCATCCATGGCAGTCAGATTTTTGATACATACAACAGAATATAATTTCAACTGGTAAAGTTTATAACATATACAGACTTTCAGCCTTTCATGGAGTTAAATTTAGTAATGTTTTCATGCATTCCTGATATATTGAAGATTTATACTGTGATACTTTTCAATTTTTTTCACTTTCTTATCCTACTAAGTCTATGATTAGGAATCCTTTTTATTAATGCTTTCATATTTATGACTTTATTTTTCCTTTTGTGCTTCTATGTAGCATACTTCTATGGTTTCATTATTTCTAATTTTCAAATTTATTTATAATATTGATTTTTCATGCTTTCTCTGTTACATTTGTCCGGATTTTAAGTTAGAGATTTAGAAAATTTAATTTAATTTTTAGGAATAGACTATAAAATATGGGCTAGCAGATATTTCTTGTATAGCTTGTTCTCTCAATTCTCGTTTTCCTTCTTAGCCCTATTCATTTTATTTTCTGAAGAGTTCACATTTAATTTTGATACTCTATTTTTATAGGATTTATTTCCCACTGCTATTGTATGCAGTTCTTTAATTATTTTCCTGTTTTATTGACTAAAGGCCAGAGAGTATAAATAATCTGATTTCTTCTTATGATACATATTTTGGTGGTGTTTATATGTTTTTATTCTACATATACTTAAAAAAGGATCATCATTTTGAGGATATGTTTTAACTTATATAGTACAAATCAACTTTATTTATTAGTTGGTTACCATTTATCCCTTTCCCCAGTTATCTTCAAATTAAGATCTACTACTAAGTTGTGCATCGCTTCTTAACTTTCTAATAATTTTGCTTTCTATCTGCAGCAAGCTGATAAAGTTGTTAACACTTTATTCCTGGGGTCTAATATTAGGCTTTTTATTCCAAGTGTCTGTTATAGGAAAGTATAAAATTAGGGCTGTACTTCTTTCTGTAATTTCTTTCCCCCTTAACTCTTGCCTTCTAGGTTTGAGTGAGCATTTAAGAACGTCTACAACATATTCAGAAATGGCTACTCTGCATTGGGGTGGACAAGTCAGGTTAGAATAAAAATCACTCTTGCCTGGTGACCTCCATGGTGTGGTCATGACCTGGACTCTTGGTGTGTCGCCACTGAAGCTGCACACAGCCTTTGTAGTGGAAACCTTGGTGTCCAGTGCAGAGCCTGTTAATACTGAGGTCCTAGCTCAGATGCTGGGTGCAATGTTTTTTGCAGGTTCTCAACAGAGGCCTCCCCCAGGATATGCCCTAAACCAAAGCACCTGCCTCCTCCAAGGTGTGGCCCCTCTCTAAGGACAACCCCTACAGAGTCTGATCTGCCAGTTCTGAAGCATCGTTGTAGCTTCAAAGCTTCACAAGGCAGCGGTTGAAACCTTTGTTCAAGTTGCTTTGAACTTTTTTTTTAATTGAAATAACAGTGCACTATAACATTCTGTGAGTTGCAAGATTGCATCGCTGAGAATCAACATGTGTCTGTGCTATATTAAACTCACCACTAAAAATCCAGATCTATTCTCATGGTGCCATTGCCCCTTTTCCCCAAACTACCCACCTTACCTCCTCCTTCCCTTTTGGTTATCACTAATCAGTCTTATATCCTAAAAGTTTATTTTTGTTTTACTTAGTTGGTCTGTCTGTTTTCTTTATATTCACATATGAGTGAAATCATGCAGTGTTTGCCTTTTCCATCTGGCTTATTTCACTGTATATAATTGCCTCTCAGTTGATCCACACTGTTGCCAATGGCCGGGTTTCACATTTTTTATCACCAAGTAATATTCCCTTGTGTGTGTATGTGTGTGTGTATAAAAATAGCTTAAAATGTGATATATAATATCAAGATGTGATATATATATCACAACTTTTTAATATATTTTTTCACTGGATGGACTCTTAGATTGTTTCTAGTTCTTGGCTATTGTAAATAGGACTGTAATGTGGTACATGTATCTCTTAGAATTAGTGTTTTTGTATTTCTTGGGTAAATACCCAATACTGGGATAACTAGAAGGACGGAAATTAACATCCTCTTTCAGCGCAGTTAGACTGCCCTCATCTCCACCAACACTTCCTGGTGCTCACAAGTCTGCGTAACAGTCTGTTTCCTGGAGTATCCTGAGAACCCAACTCTCTAGCAGAGGGCTACACGTTCACACTGGCACAATTTTAGTTATAATATAATGATATTCAAGATCATGCTACAAGATAACACCGTGTGAGTTTGCTTAGAATCACCTTCTTTTGTTCTCACCATCCGAGGAGGTAGACCCTTTTACTCCCATTTACCAGTGAAGAAATGGAGGCTTACAGAGGATAAATGGCTCATTCACTTTCCTATCCCACATCCAGCTCGGTCTTCTGTTGAGAGATGAGTCAAGAGACAAGAATCTCAAAAAGGCCACAAATGCTGCATCTGATTATGTTTAATCCACTGCAAATAAAAGAATCCCAACTAGAGGTCCTCATTACTCATGCAGAAAACTCTTGACTGTAAACCTTGTCTCTCTGAAAAGGGATGGCTATGATGTTATGCCAGAATTTTTTAATACTTCCTGCCATTCTGCATCACTTTCTTGGACAGAGTAGTCTGAGTCTGTCTTTCAATCTGTCTCCATCTGTAATATACTAGTCAAAATTCCTTGACATTTGTGTCTGATGCCGTTGTTCTTTCGTTTCACTGCTGATTAAAACGTCCCACACCTTTGCTGTCTGTGGTCCCTTTGTTTGTTTTCCTGCTGGCTACACAGGGCTTGAAACTGGCACTGAAACTCTCATACTTTGTAAGTGACTTGGCTCTCCTTGAGTAATGTGATTTTACAAGCCTTTGCTATTGTCACTAGCTATTGTCTGAAAATAAAAATTTCCATACTGATTAATTAATCTCCTCCTATTGATGAACAAAAGGGTTGCACCTCTTTCCTTTTTTTTTTTTTTTACTATTTTAATGATTATATGGCACACATGCTTGCAGATATATATAATTTGCATCTCAATTTATTTAGGGTAGGATCCTACAAATGGGATTATTGCACATAAAGATATATATCTGTTACTTTCTTTTATGTAGAAATGTCAAATTTATTTCCAGAGTTTTGTTTTTGTGATTTTAAATTTATTTTTTGCCATCAGTATATGGAAACATTTTGCCAGGAAAACAAAAGGATGTTAAATCAAATATATTTATACATTATATTTAGAGTTTTCCATTTAAGGCTTAATTTTTCTTACTAACTTTTTAATTTGTGAAGCATGTTTACCTTTCACATGTCATTCTCCTTTATCTGGTGTGCTTTCCCCTTTGCAATTTTTCTGTGGTCTGGATTTTGATGAAAATCTCTTTTTTTGTTTCACTGATCTACATTCAGGTCTTGTGCAGGCTATACTCTTTGGATCTTTATAACTTTAGAGGGCATTTTAATATCACCAGGATAAATTGTCATTTATCTATCATCTTGTAAAATTATTCACAATCATTCTCTATGGTTTAAACTTCCAGATAAGTTTCAAATCATTATTGTTTGGTAGTTATAAAATAACCAAATTGAGACTAAATAGTATTTTGCCTATAAATATGTGCAACATACGATTGATAAACAAATAGGCACAATCTTTGTTCCCATCAGCAGGGGGAATATCAGATGATGAATGCATGAAGGGGTTCTTGCATGGGGTACACTAAATGCAATAAGTATGAGGAATTTATAGGTCAGTAAAGAGGCAGCCTTATTAGGGGAGTTAGCTCATATTCACAGAGGGCAAGGGATTAGACAGGAAAGGGAAGACCAAATTATGGATTTCCTTGAAAGACAGAAAGGAAGTTTTGGTTTGACTTGAAGATTATGGGAAGCCATGAGAGACTTTGAATAAGTAACTATTGTGTTGAAATTACCACTTGAGAATGAAAAAACAACAACAACATTGATTCTGTCCTTGTTATGTCGCAAGAGCTTCCAACTCCTTGACAGTCCATTTAACCCAGGCAAAATCTCCATGCAGCCATTATTACTTTTATGCCTCTCTACACTGGGGGAAACAGACACACAGTGGAACTTTTTCAAAGTTGCACAGGTAACAGGCTGTGACTACAGACCTCACATTTTGCCATCATTTCCACCTGCAGGAGTGGGCTCATTCTCTTCTAGCCCTTCCCCCAAACTCAAACAATTATGACAAAAAGAAAACAAACAAATCTGTGGTACCCACACAAGAAGAGTTTTTCAAATACTTTTTTTCAATAGCATTTTCTTCTATAAGAATGTCCAAGGAAGATCTCATGGTCAACCAAGGTGTTAAAACTCATTTGAGAAATTACCAATGTCACAGAAGCTTGAATTTCCAGGACAAAAGGGGGAGACAGCAATGCATGCTGCCTGATTCACTAAAGCCCTAAGGGGTAGGGCTTTCTAACCTGTGCTCAAGTTAAGCTATTTTGTGTCCCTACATTGTTACTCTGGTTTCTTACAAAACAATGTGTACTTGTAAATAAAGCGCTAAGAACAAGCTTTATAGAATCTTTTAAGTGGTGCTTCTCAAGAGTTTTGCTTTGTCATGACTGTTTCCCAGAGAGGCTCTATTTTTAAGTACTCTATATAATTTATGTCATTATTATTATTTAAATATGCTGGCTGTTTGTCTTAGTGAAATCTCTCAAAAGGCAAATAACGCCTTGAAAAATGTGCTGACTGAATGAAATTTCTAGGAAATAATAGCTACTCTTGAAAACACTGTAAAACTGCTAATGAAGGGGGCAAATTTCACCTTATAGCAATACACTTCTAAATCTGTGCTTTGCATAATTAATAGATCTGATTTTTGTTTCAAGTAGAAATCAGCAATGAAATAAAAGTGCTGAAATTCCAATGGTCAATAACAGTTAACTTATCATAAAAATACAAAATGAGAGTCAAGAAACCAACCATCAGTATAAGAGACCAGGGTGTTTTGCAGGGATTTACAAATTAGAATAGGGGCTTCTCCTTAGGTAAGCGGATGATGTGACAATGGCCTGTAAAACTCATTTGGAGAATGTGATGGGCTAAACCTCTAAAACTGAGGGGTCCCCCGGCCTTTCCAAGTCTCTAGTCTCACTTCTCCTCCAATTGTGACCTGATGCATCAGCCTCCATGCAGTGCTTCATCAGTGCCTGTACATCTGCTCTGCCTCTTTTTCTATTATCAATCTCACTTATGATCAAACATCCCATTTCCACTTCCACTAAGACAATGGAGAGTCTCCCCCCCTCCCCTTTCTTCTTTCCAAATACCCAAAAAAGCAACTACTGACACCAACTCTCGTATCTATTCAGTTGTCTGTCTACTTGTCTGTTTGAGAAACCGGCAGAGGTAGTAATGACATGGACAACATAGGCTTGGAAGTCAAGCAACTGTCATCTGTATCCTGTTTTTTTTTTTTTTTAAGATTTATTTATTTATGCATACAAGAGTTGGGGTACAGGCCAGAGTCGCTGGAGGTGAGCGGATTCACCTCCAGAGCAGAATAGGCAGATGGACTGAAATACACTGCTGAAGGAGCAGCGGGCGAGGCAGGAGAGGTCTGCTGTGCCATGTGAGTCCCCTCCCTGGCCAGGGATCAAACTTGCACTGTTATGCAGCAGATGCTTCACAGTGCGGTCTCAACCCACTGTGCCACCAGGGAGGCCCCTGTATCCTGGTTTTATCACTTATTAACTCTGTGAACTTGAAAAATTTGCTTAACCTCTTTTTGTTCAATATCTATTTCTACAAAGTGGAAAAATAATTAAATCACCTTGTCTTAGGAAGTAGAGGAAGTATACAATAAAACATTTAGACTAGAACATAGCATAAAGGAAGACTTGAAAAATATTAGCTGCCATTCATTCACTCAAAGAAAGTGCTTAACATGCATCAAGCACTCTTTTTGACACTTGGGATATAACACTGAGAAAAAAGAAGACATTCTCAAATCTTATGCAGTGTATAGGTTGATGAAGGAGTCATATCCTAATCAAGATAAAATCAGAAATAAAAGTAAAATAACCATGGTGTTAAGTGTTTCAAGGGAGGGGCAAATGGTGTCATGGAAGTTGAAGCAAGAATTTGACTGAGTCAGGCTAGACAAGGGGGTGTCAAAGGATATATTAAGGGAGAGTCAGCGAATTCACAGTGACATCTAAAAAGGGGCAAGAAGAACATTAAAAACAGACTTCTGGAGCCTCCCTGGTGGCACAATGGGTTAAGCAAGGCACTATGAAGCAAACTGCACCACTGTAGCATGAGTTCAATCCCTGCCGCCGGCCAGGGAGGGGACCCACATGGTGCAGCAGACCTCTCCTGCCTTGCCCACTGCTCCCCTCAGCAGTGTGTTTCAGTCCATCTGCCTGTTCTGATCCCCACTCTGTCTCTGGTGAATCCTCTCACCCCCCAACACCTCTGGCCTGTACAGCAGTGCAGTGCTTGTATGCATCAATAAATAAATCTTTAAAAAATAAAAGTAAAAACAGACTTCTGTTGAAATTCATCAACCTAAGTAACATAAAGGTATAAGGTCAGTGAGTCTAGTGTAGAGAGCAAGGTGAGGCTGAGAGCTGGAGGATGGCTGAGTAGGGGCTTCCCGGGATCCGTCAGGCAGTGATGAGCAGCTGATCACGTCAGATTTCACGTGAAGAGACTGGATTGCAGAAGGGGCCAAAGTAGCTGACAGTAGACACGACTGCTTTAATATTCAAACTCAAGAGAAGACTATGGAGGCTTGCTTAGGGTCCTGGTGATGGAGATGGAGAAACGTGGATTGACTTAAGACTTATCTCAGAAACAAAACTGCCAAACTCGGAATGAATAGCACGTGGGCAGGAGAGTGAGGCAGAGGCAGCAGTGATGAGTGGCTCAGGGTCCTGGCATGTGGTGCCAAGAGAGAAAGAGCTGACTCAGACACGGAGGGTCATGTGTTTGATATGACATTGTGCATTTGGGTCACCAAGGGAAAAAGCCCTTAAGCGGTCTTTTCACCAATTCACTTATTTTGAAGACTTCGCTTTAAGCCCAGACTTGAATGTTTTTTTTTACCAATTCCAAATGTTTCCATTCTTTCCCTCTCAAATGTTTTCTCAACCCAGCCCATCACCGTCTTTGAACATTTGACTTAAGATCTCCTTTTCTTCCTGCTCAGTCATATTTCGTTTCTTTTTGCGATTTGTTAAAAAAATAATCTTAGCATGCTATGAGAAGTACATCTGATTATAATAAAAGCCACTTCACCTCCAAGTCTATGCCAAGCACAATAAGATCATTCTTTCCTTATTTAAATGTGTTTTTCCTACCTATATTTGTATATTGCCTTAGATCAGGGATCAAGTTTTCTATTTATTTGCTATTTATCCTTCATTTCTTAGAACCATTTGCAAAATTACTGGAACAGCAAGAAAAAGCAATTTGTGAAATTACTAGGACCAAAAAGATACTTTGTTGCCTGACCAAAGTTTCCAAACTGGATGGGAGAAGATAGAAAAATGGCCGACTAATGTATGATTTGTCCATTGTCTGAAAGCCACAGAAATCTTTCACCACTATTCTATTTCTAATTCTCCCGTCAGATCCTTTTGAATAGATGGAATCCATTCAGAAATTTCAAAATGTATGAAGTCAGTATGGTGTAGAATGAGTGTAATTATTGGTTTCAAACAGCAGGTTTTATTTATCCCTAACTGTGTGAACTTGGACTTCAATAATGAACTTCAGAGTCTGAATCTCTTCACTTTAAAAATGAAAATATTAATATATAATCCAAATACTCATTCATAATCTTATTTGTCCCTTCAGATTCTGGTTTCATTATATTTCCATATATTAGTTAGTAATTACATAAATGCATTCTCACTCTAAGTGCGTATTGATGGTGGATCTTGCTGTTTACTCATATTAGTATTTGCAGAAAGCAAAATTCTAAACGAGGTTTAACGTCATGTTGAGAAATAATGTTAAAACACAATAAGTATTTCAAGACTTTTTATAAAGGTCGAATAGACACTTTGAATGCCAAAATATTCTAGAACTGGAAAGTGACAAATATACTAGAACACCCACAGAGAAACCTGTTTTCACTTTGGAGTAAATATTTTTTTCTCATGAAAAGATCACTGCACTGAATGGTAGAAAACTGCCAAAATTTAGAGGAAGTGAAGCAATGTCAGTATGCAATTAAAAATAAATTAGTCATAACTGTGACCAAGGGGGTTTCCGAAGCGCATTTGAAAAGATCAGAAAAATTAATAATAAAACTGCCATTAGAAAGCAAAAAAAAATATATCATTTTAAGTAAGATCTTAATAATGTGGTGAAGCTATGGGATGATGGTCACTCTTTTTTAACATGTCCCTTCAGTCTATACCAAATCAACCAATGTACAAATCAGATTGTTCCATGTTCAAGCTATGGCATCATCAGCCTGGAAAACCTAGAATATTTCGAAGTAAGTAAATCTTCAAGTTTTGAGAAAGTCTTACTGACAAGGCATTAAATGATCCAAACAAGATTTCCTGGCTCCTCCCTGCTGCCGCAAGGGGGTTAAGTACCTATAGGGTTAGAGAAATCAGGTCTTTCCACCCTCCCACCACTGTGATGATGGACACCTGCGGTGCTGCGAGCATTCCAGGCTGGGCATGCGCAAGTGAGTGCACCTGAGTTTGACACCGGCATAAATGGGCAGCATCATGGGGACACCAGGACCCACAGTACTGACCAACGCAAGTAGCAGGGGAGAGAGAGAGACAGAGAGACAGAGACAGAGAGAGACAGAGACAGAGAGAGACAGAGAGACAGAGACAGAGAGAGACACACACACACACAGAGACACAGAGAGAGAGAGAGAGAGAGAGAGAGAGAGAGAGAGAGTGATCGAGAAGAAGCAGTCGCCGAGAGGGTGAGATGCGCTGGGGGCTGGGAGGCCTGCCAGCCTCCCGGCCCCCCAGCACCCATACCTGCCATGTACCTGATGCCACCTCTGATGAGAGATCAATAAAAGCATGAAAAACCACCGAGGGCTCCAAGACTCCCTTTCCTTGACCCATTTGCTAAGAACCATCCTGACCCTGCCCAATGATGCCCTTCCTGCCCTACAATACCCCACCAAGTAGTACCGCAGCCACTGCAGCACAAGTTTGATCACCCAGGGAGGTGACCCACATGGCGCAGCAGACCTCTCCTGTCTCACTCACTGCTCCCCTCAGCAGTGTATTTCAGTGGATCTGCCTGTGCTGTTCCCCACTGTCTCTGGTGAATCCTCTTACCCACCCCCCACACCACTGGCCTGTACCCTAGTTCTTGTGTGCATAAATAAATAAATTTTTTAAAAATTCCTTTTCTCTCAGAAGTAGCAATTCCACCTATATTAATACAGTCACTCCTCAGAATATAAGGGTAATTTGCTCCGGGATTCCTGCAGATCCATAAATCCTCAGATGTACAAGTGCTTTATATAAGATGGAAACATCTAGGCATAGAAACTACACATATCCACCATATTTTAATCATCTCCAGATGATTTATAATACATGGTAAATGTAAACATTGTGTAAATAGTTGTTATTCTGCACTACTTAGGGAATAACAACAAGTAAAAATGTGTACATACACAATGTAGACCCACCACTGATGGCCTAGCTATGTCTTTCCTATTTTCAATCGATGTTTGAAATAAGCAGCCACTTATTCCCCCAATGTAAGGTAAATGAGAGGTTATCAGGTTTTTCCACCATCCCACCATTAATGTAGGTGATGGACACCTGCGGTCTTACACACATGCCTAAGTGGGCATGCGCAAGTGGGTGCACCTGGGTGCCAGTCTCCTGCCCTCCTGCCCCCGGGGTTCCCTGCCTGCTGTGTACAGGTCGCCTCTGATATAATGATGCAATAAAAACCTAAAAAAGCCACTGAGGTTCTCCAGGACTCCTCCTTTACCCATCTGCTCAGGAATCATTGAGAACTTGCTCTGTGCCCTTGCTATCACCACACCCAACAAAATGGGTTCATTCGGAAACAACAACAAAAAGCAGTTTGGAAGTATGTTCTTAAGGGTGAAACAAATACTCCCCTTGAACAAATGACGAAATCCTCTTACATGGGTTTTAGAGGCGCTGTTGAAACAGAGTCCATCGGAGGCACCTGGAAGTACGAAGTTCCACTTCTCATTTGCTGGAGCGTGGCTTTCTCTGATTGGCTGAGCTGCTGCTGGAGGAGATGACCTCCCCTTCTTCCGCCCTCAGGGGAGCAAGCTGTGGGCTTTTCAACAGAGCTGCAAGGCTGTTCTCCCTGGCAGGTTCGCTAGTGCGTGTTTATTGTGTGTGCAAGAATTCTATTTGGGCCTCCCTGCAACATATAAATAATGTATCTTTGTATTAATTTTCACAGTTGGGTTTGTGGATGTGAAACCCACCTACGGAGGCAGAACACTGACGGTATTGTTTTAATATTGTTTTCCAAATGTACTTTATAGCCCTGAGGAAAATTTTAAAGAGTGAGAATTGGATTTTAACTTGGAGAAACAGATGCAACTTATCACTTGGGCAAATTTTCTTGCAAATCCAAGAGATTTTAAAAGGGTTCCTCTCTAATAGCCAGTAAACATCCAGTTCTGTGCTTTTATCTGGAGAAGGCAGTTGATTGGGAATTGGCAGGTACCCTAATCCTAGAACTATCAAAATGCAGGCTGAGGCCACCCTTCTTGACCTCAGACTCCCCTGAAAAGGCTTCACCTGGGGCTGTGTCCTGAGGCCTTAAATCAAGGTGTTGCTGGTGCTGCCTGACCCAGCCCCTCAAGGCAATGCCTGTGAATTGACTTTTTCTTCTTTTGTACTCCTTATAGGTCAAGTATGGGCACACATATGTATTTTTTTTTATTGTGGTTGAATTGTTTTACATTGTTATTTGTGTTTTAAACTCCTACTTCAAGCTCATTACCACACACCACTTAGGCACTCATAGGGTCTTTTGAACTTCCATTTATTTTTGAATGTCCCCCCCTTCCACCCCCCCACCCCCACCCCCCCAGGAAACTATTGTCATTGGCCACAGCTGGAGAACCTAGAGGGCTGTGAAGGCTCAGGGTTGAAGTCTGACTGTCTTGATTCACATCCAGCCTCTACCTGCCTTTCTGTTAGCAGGGTCTTTGGAAACTTAATGAAGAGCTTTAGTAGTTTATTTACCCATCTGCTAAAAATGCAGCTGACTCTAAGAGCAGTGCACTGAGGGCTGTTGAGTGAAGATGTTGAGTGCATGGAGCATGAGCCCTGCCCACTACTGAGATGTAGGTGCTTGGAGCAGGGTCAGTTGTGTGGATGGACGTTGGTGCTCTTTCCTCTCCACTGTACCCATGCTGGATGGATGTCATTTCACCAGGACCTCTCAACCATCATTTAGTTTGAGATACTGGCCACGTTCGTTACGTGCATAAGTAGGACAGAAATCAGTCACCTGCTTTAGTGGCTGGGCAGGACCTGCTAGAAAAGCAGAAACATATCCCTGCCTTTGTTTTGTGGCCATCTGGAGACCCAGTCTAGCACAATCAAACCATAGAAAACATAAACATTCTTTTGCTCTTTCACAGGGGGTAAAAACTTAAACACAATCTCTGAAAAATGAACCACCAATTGTATTACTAGGTAAACATAGGCCTTTTGCTTAAGAATTTGCAGAGAAAAATCACCAAGTATTTGAAAAGATTCTGTAGTCCAAAAGAAAAGAGCCCTGAGGAATCAGTACAAATACAATCCTGTGAAATGTTCTTACTTCCTGAAACAGGGAATAAAAATTCCTTATATATTTTATTTACAATAAGATTTGAGAAACAATATGTGTGCCAACCTGGAGCAATTTGAGATTAGGAGCACTTGTTCCTGAGGAAAAACACAGTTGCTAAGTTTTTAAAGAAATGACTATCTCAATTACTGACTTAAGAAATAGGCTTAATAAATTCTTCAGAAATAAATAAAACAGACAAGGGAGGGACGTTAACTATACTGAGCATAGTTTTAAGAAAGTCAATGTATTAAAACAAATATAGAAAAAGTAGACTAAAATGAATAAACAAAGTCAAAGAAGTAATAGAAGAAAATTTTTCTGAAAGACTATATAGTGTGAAAATGTAAAGGGACAATTAAAGAATAAATTCCTAGAGCTATAAGATTAAGTCTGGACTTCCTATATAAACTTTTTTTTTTTCCATGAGAGAGAAATAAAATTTAATTTGTTTTGAACTATTTTTCATTTTGGGTTTTCTCTTAAGGTAGTCATACCTGATCTTAACTAATACATTAGACAAAGAGAAAGAAATATTCACTCCCATGTAAGGCTCATAAATTAAAGTATCTTAATTTATTTTCTAAAAATAATTTAGAAAATTATTCTGACCATGTAAGAAAGTAATACAAATAGTGAGCTCAAATATAGGCAAAACAGATTGAAAGAGAAGTGGCCATAAACACAGTAAAAACCAAGAGCTGATTTCTAAACAATTGTCAAAAATGGTTATAACACAAATGCTAAATACATAACATAAACATTAAATTAACACTAAGAGCTATAAAAAAACTTTTCTGTGTAATATGAGAATTGTAGACTGTTTAGAAAAGATAGTTTATAGGTTTGTTCTGAAATAAGTCATTCTGTTGGAAAATAAAAGTTTTTATTTGTAAATATATGGAGATCAAACACAAAAATAAGAAGGAGTAAATGCTTTGTATCTTTGGAGCTAATATATAGGCATGGGAGTATTGCAGATCTAGCAGAAGATAAGAAAAGAGAAAACAATCAGACAGTACAAATTACTAGACATGTGTTATAAAGTGATGGAAGTCAAACATCACTAGTGAGAATTGTTTGGAGTGCCAGTAAGAGTGGTGTGACGTCAAGTTCAGAGACTTGGTTTAAATTTGTTTAGGTCAAAGTAAAGAATTTACTGTTTCATTTTTCTGCAAAGCCCAGCAGTCCAGGAGTCCCTGATGCCCATTCTCGAAAGAGGAGTCTCTTACACTTTAACTCTCCTGGGCTCCCTGTGGAATTTATATACCAAACACAGTTACCTCTTGGACAATGCATGGTAAAGAAAAAAACTAGTAAATTTAGTTTTACTTTAGGAGTTAGAGACGGAAGCCATCTCAGTCTATATCATAGCAGAAAGAAGAGCAAACTTCTAATTCACAATGAAATAAAAATATAAAGGCAATTTCTCACCTGATTTGTCTACTTTATGATTTTGCTTTAAACATTTATGTATTTCTCTATCTTACCAAAGCACAATTCTCACCTTACCATACATTTCTTTTACTTTCTTATTCTAACCCACTGTCCATTCCAAATTCTGAATGATTCCATTTCTGTCTTACATGCATATGAAAAAAAATTACCTAAGAGACACCATAACTGAAGGCACTGGGAAGTAATTAAGATCTGATGTACAATTACTGAAATTTAATTTGAGAGCTACCAGTTAGGATATAGTTGTGCTAACTCAGATGGGAAATTGGCAAGTCTGAAGTAAGGGATGTATTGGGATTGAAGAAAAAGTGAATACATTCACAATGTATAAGAGAGGAATCACAGGACTAAATATTAAATTATGTCTGGGCAGACTAAGGGACACCTTGGGACCCCACACCTGCCTGCTCTAAATGGGTTCTGCATTCCACCATGCAGAGACAAACACACTCTTAGTGCTTAGCACTTTCAGTAGAAAAGAACTTCAATGAAATGAGTGAGCAGTGGAGAGTCAAGAACAAAGAGAAATAATACAGTTTTCCAAGTCAACACCCAAAGTTACCCATCCCCTTGTGGAATAATTTTTCCAGTCAGACAGCGTTGGCCCAAAGCAGAGTGACTGAAACTTGCCACATGTCCAAGGTACCTTTTGGCTGGGAACCATACTAAAGGGGTAGAAAGGGCCAGACAAGTTTGGACAGAAAGGAGCAAAATCAAAGTCCAAGTCAAGATAAAGGCTGCCATTGTCAGCCTCCCTGTGGTCTCTTACCCATGTATCTATCTTTCAAGTATCTCGTCCATGCACCCCAAGTCCTTGATAGAAGTACAAGCTGAGAAGTGCAGCTTCTTCACAAGTCTCTCTCTCTCCACATGCCACCTCCAAGTCTTCTCTCTTCCCCTGTCCGTTCTAGCTTCCCTTGCCTATCAGCTCCACCCTTCTATGGGCGGGGCAAGGAGCCTGGAACCTCCCCATTTTATATTTCGCTGGTAACAGGAAGAGGAGCTGTCACAGTAATGTCTCAATTTATGACTTCAATGACCTAAATGGGGGTTTCTTTGCTAAGGAAGATGGGTGGAGGAAAATGTTTGATAATTCACAGATATATTGCATTATTTGGATAAAAAATAGTATTTTTTAATAATTTTACAGGTGGGTGAGAATTATAGGTATCCTTCACTCAATCTTTTTTCTTTTTTTTTAAAGATTATTTATGCATACAAGCGTGGGGGTACAGACCAGAGGTGTGGGGGTGGTGAGAGAACCCACCAGACACAGTGGGTAACAGCACAGGTAGATCAACCAAAATACACTGCTGAGGGGAGCAGCGGGTGAGGCAGGAGAAGTCTGCTGCGCCATGTGGGTCACCTCCCCAGCCGGTGACAGGGATCAAACTTGTGCTGCAGTGGCTGCGGTTTGCTTCATAGTGTATTGCTTAACCCACTGTGCCACCAGGGAGGGCCCTCAATCTTTTTTCTAAGGTAAAAAACAAAGCATTCTCAGACAAATGTTTCCATATATTAATCCATAGTCACTTATTTACAATCAGGTTAAAATCTTCACCAGGCTAAAATGCAGACTGTTCTGTAAATGTAAACAACCCTCATCTCTCTCTTTTTAGGTACTCCTAAAGCAACTTGCAGAAAAGATCCACTTGAGACAAATGTGCTAATATTTTAGTGGAAGGACTTAACCTTTTAGTTATCTATAAGAATCTTCTGATGAGTTTGTGGATTTAAACCAAGGGTTAATATTCTTAATGGTACAGACTGCTGGTCTCTTTAGTTTCCTAAAGTGTGTTTTACCACTTTTCAATATCTCGAATACTATCAATTTCACAAACAAAACCTCTGATTAACAAAACTTCTGTTCTTCAGAAAGAAAGATAGAGGTCCCTTGAAGGAACCATTTATTTTCATTAAATGCCAAGACCCACCCTGGGAGGGGCTTCTCCATTCGGATTATGACTGCCCTTAGGGTATAGATGAAAACACACACACATGTCACAGTGACAATGCTGAAGTGATTTAAGTAGATTACAGACAACTTAACAGGGAAAACTATGTTCTGTTTGGGGCATGTTTAATTGGAGGTAGAAGTGGAAATAGGTCAGGAACATTCAATTATACAGGTCTGATCTCTGAATAAAGAGGGTGGTTACACTTTTGATCTGGAATTCACTACAGTGTTGTTCATGCTCATTAAAATGTATAAAAAATTTGGGATCTTTAATTTGTGTGCATAAGGAGGAGAGAGAGAGAGAGAGAGAGAGAGAGAGAGAGAGAAGGATTTCATAATAAAACTCCACTTATTTGTGATGGGATACTTGGCCAAACAGGCTCAGGCAACTGAGGCCTGAAAGCTTACCACAGGTCTAAGGTACCTTATGAAGGGGGACCACGAGAAAAGGGCTAGGCAGGTTGCAGAGAGCTAGGACAGATGGAGTGACCTGAAATTCAAAGTGTACTCTATAGACCACCAGTAGAACAAAATAATGGCTGCCATTGTTTTGGCCAAGACCAGGGTTTAAAAAAAAGGCACTCTTCCAAGTATCTCTTTTCTAAGACCCTCTTCCAAATATCTCCTCCCTGTGACTTCTTCAAGTGTCTCCCTTTGCTGTGTCTCTTCTCCAAATGTCTCTTTTCAGTAGTACCAGGGTGCAAGTCAGAGTTGAAAAAGTAAGCAAGTCAGAGTATACAAATATTTAGTCACAAGCCAAGACCAACCGCTTAACTCCACCCCTAGTTCCCAATGGTCTCCTGTCCAGGAATTCAGATTTATGGCATGCTGGGAGTTGTAGTCTTGTTGGGGTGTATCCCATCAAGCCATCAGTGGATGGAGCTCATTCAGAATGCCATTCCATTTCCTGACTCAGAGTTTGCTCCTACCATGCCTCTAACAGAAATAAGGAGTCAAAGTCATGGAAACCAATGGAGCAGCTCATATTTTAGAGAGAATACCAAGTGTGGAAGCAGTACACAAATTTTGGAGGTTTAATATAAGTAGTCTCTCCCAGTCCCAATAAACAACTGCAATTGAGAAAAGACTAATTTCTTAGCATCTAACACTTTAAAAATGACAAAGGATATTGCTAAAAATTGCCAAGACAATTATGTTAGCTGCATTTAATATTTTTTAGGTCACTTTTGTATGGATTAGATAAGGAATAACAAATGCTGAGGGGAGTGTGAATAAAAAGGAACTCTGAGGCATTGTTGGTGGGGATGTGGATTTGTGCTGCCACTATGGAAAACAGCATGAAATTCCCTCAGAAAATTAAAAAAGAGCTAACCTATGGTACAGCAACTCCACTTCTGACTGTATATCCGAAGGAAATGAAATCACTATATCAGAGATATCTGAACTTCCAAGCGCATAGCAGCAGAATTCACAGTAGCCAAGACTTAGAAATGACCTAAGTCCTCAGTGATGGATAAAACATGAATACATTGTAAGATACACACACACACACACACACACAGGAAATGTTATTCAGTCAAAAAGTGAAGGCACTTCTGTCAGTGTGACAACATAGATAAACCTTAAGTGTCTTATTCTAAGTGTGATAACTCAAAAAAAACAAAAACCAAAAAACTTTGATCTCAGTGTGGAATTTGAAGACATCAAATTCATAGAAACAGAAAGTAGAATGGTGATTGCCAGGTGCTAGGAACTGGGAAAATGAGGAATTCACTAAAAGGGAACTTTCAATTACAAGATGATTTCTAATGTATTGCATGGAGACTGTAGTCAATAATGTATTTTACACTTGAAAGTTGTTGTGGTGATAGGGCTTCATGGTTTCACCATAACAACCAAATTACGTGAGGTGAGGACTTATCAACTGACCTTTATGTGGTAACCATTTCACAAGACAGCAAGTATCAAATCATCACTTTCCGGACCTTAAACTTGCACAACATTTTGTGTCAATTATACTTCAATAAAACTAGAAATTTTTTTTAAATGGGGCTTTGAAAAAAGGGGAATTTGAAGAACCATAGTAACCATCTATGGTTCATGAAGCCTGCTCAGGGCCAAAAGGACTCTCAACGGGCAGATTTTATTTCGGCAGGAGGCATCCCTCCTACAGATGCAAGCACGTGAAAGTGAGTCTCCAGGTGCTTTAACATGATAGTAATTGGCTGAGATTAGTTTTTTTCTATTAAAAAAATTCTATCAAAAATTAATTTCTCTGTGGTTTAAAATAATGGGAGTCAGTAATATAGTTCTCATGGGGGGATTGGTGCAAACTTTTCACTTGAAATGGTAAAGCTAAGGAAAGAGCTGATTACATATGCACATATGTATAGATATGTGTGTATACACATTTTCACACCACATGTGTGTATATTTATTATGTTTTTTATTGGGAATGGTAGAACCCACTCTGTTGTGAAACATCTTGAATGCCTTTACAAATGTTACAAAATTTCCAAAACTCTTTTGCCAATCACTTCTTCTTAATTTTAAAACTTAAATGGATGTCAAAGGAAATTTAATCCTTATGTTTCTGATTCTTTTATATGCGGCCCATCCAAGTGTTTCATAAGAATCATTTGATGTCTAAAAAGTCTTAGAGACTTTTTGTCTCAAGCATATTTAAGATGATTTATTCAGAGTAAAGCATCATTTTATCAGGATCAAATGGAAATAAAATTCAGAAAGTCTTAAATTATGTTGAAAAATTAAAGACTAATAAACATCATCAATATTTATTTAGTACTTGAAGGTCTACTTTGGTCAAATGTAGCTACACGAAAGGGATCTTAGATAACTTTCTACATCTAAAAATATATATACATTTTCTTTTAAAAGATTTATTTATTTATGCATACAAGAGCTGGGGTATAGGCCAGAGTCCAGGGCGGTGTGAGGATTCACCAGACACAGAGTGGGGAGCAGAACAGGCAATTTGACTGAAACACACTGCTGAGGCGAGCAGCGGGTGAAGCAGGAGAGGTCTGCTGTGCCTTGTGGGTCCCCTCCCTGGCCGGGGATTGAATTTATGCTGCACTGCCTCAGATGCTTCATAGTGCCACGCTCAACCCGCTCTTCCACCAGGGAGGCCCATACATTTTCTTTATTAAAAATCAACAGAAATTAGGATAAACTATGATTTGAACAAACAACAAATTGGACTTTACATGTTATGGGCCGGATGATCCTGCTTATGGTCTAAATACAGTGAGATATTTTCCTGGCATCCAAAACCACCTGATCATTTCTCAAATCAGTTACTGTACCCTGACAGGTCCTTAGGAAAAATAATGTGCAGCTAACAAGGGATCTATCTATTTCAGTGTAAGACTGGTCCTTAAATTCAACATAAAACTCTATGAAACAGGACCTTCCTGGTGGCACAGGGGTTAAGTCTCAGCACCATGAAGCATCTGTAGCCACTGCAGCATGAGTTTAATCCCCGGGCAGGGAGCTCATTCACATGGTGCAGCAGACCTCTCCTGTCTCCCTGCTGCTCCCCTCAGCAGTGTATTTCAGTAGATCTGACTGTTCTGCCTCCCACTCTGTCTCTGGTGAATCCTCTAACATCCCTCACCCTCTGCACCCCACAACTCTGGCCTACACTCCTGTTCTTGTATGCATAAATAAATAAAATACATATTTAAAAAAACAAAACAATACTCAATGACCCAAGCTAAATCTTGCAAATAATGCTTTTTCTCCCTCGAGAGTCAGCATGCATTGCATTGACCCTTTCAATCTTGTTAGGTTGGACTGTCTTGTTAATCTGTCATTGACTAACTTTAAGATCTTAATAAGGTGCGTCATCTCTTGAAGTTCTTGGATTCTAGAGTTGTAACAAAAACATCATCTCAATTCCTGCTTGTAGTGGTGCCTGTAATTTATCTTGGAATATTTTAGTGTTAAGTGCAGTCAGTAGCACATTAAGGAAGGAGACACATTCCGGAGTCCATATTGAGCAGTGTCTAAATGAATTCTTCTTTTGTGGGGGGTTCAATCAACATAATATACTTTGTTAATTAGTCTGGTGAATATTGGAAATAAGTTGTTATTTAGAATTTGGTGACTTGATAATTAGAATGATAAATATTAAAAATGAGCTTTAATTAATAAACGTAAAGTTTTTCAAGATATGTGGCATGACTTAAATATTGAAAATATACAACCAACGCTTTGTACTCTTTTGCACAAACAAGATAGAAGAATCTAGGAAGCCAGTAGTCTTTACTCTTGGGCTTAGTGTCCATATGGTCCTTAATTGGTTTGGGGCATTTCTTTAATTGACGCTGACCTTCGTGTTAATGAAACTCTGTCCTTGGAGTTTGAAACAACTAAAAGGACATACATAAAGCTCATCAAATCTATAGACTAGACTAGATTGTACAAATTGCTCTGTACTTGAAAATAATACTTATTTACCTATTACATTAATAAGTAATTAATGACTTTCACACGAGACAGAATTTGCTCTGAGATTTCACTGTAACAATGTAGATGCTGAGACAGTAGCTAATTTGCACAGTTCAGCTGCTACTGTGGACATTCTCTGCCACAAAGAGTGAATGAGGTTTGCATGATGCATTTGGCTCATGGTGCTACCTTTGATGTGAATAATAAGGAAGAGATCCAGGTGAGCTCTCAGGACAATTACTTTCTAAAAGGATCTGGAATCTTAAAAAAAAAAAAAAAACAAATTTATTAAATTTTTTTTAAAACCTTTTTATAAAACCACATGGCTAAAAGGATCTGCAAACAAAATAAGCCATAGTCTTCCATGTGATTGAATCCCTGTCATATTTTGCTCTTCTGCAGAGACTTTTTCAGAAAGAACACACATGTCTGAGCCAGTGATGGCCAAAGGTGGTCCCGGTCACCCACGGAAGGCCTCCTTTGGCCAGGCACAGGCTGTAGGCCAGTGTTACTTTGTAATACATTCAGCAGGGAAAGAATTTTCGGAATAGAAATGGTGGAATCAAGGAGAGGTTTTATTTCTCTAACTCTGAGAAGTTAGAAAGTCCTAAAATTCCTCCCCAGGCACAATGAAGTCCTCAGTTTCTTGGATTTAGTCCTCATGAGCCATCATGCAACTTAACCGATTTGCATGTCTTCTGGAATAGGAAGGAAGACAAGGGGGAGGCAGGGCCAGGGGAGAGTCTTCAACTTCCTTTTCCAAAACTGAAATGGGCACTGAAATGGTGTGCATGTTCCAAATTTCAAATAGTGACTGGCATGATACATTAAACTATAAATATGTACTGTTAAGATAAACAGTATATGTAATATTTCACACATTTGCATATATATGATCTATATACACATCTGTCTACATGTATATGTTATATGTAGACATATGGAAAGATAGATTCGGAAATAAGGTTGTTCAATTTTTGGTTATGTTAACTATTTTATTCCTTTGCGCCAATGCCTGTATTTTCCCAATGAACACAAATAGTTAAAATGGTGGTACCGGGAGATGTTTAATAATGGCTTAACCCACAATGATATGATTCTTTAGATTACATCTCTTTTTGATTTTCTTTAAATACAGCAATCCTCCATTTTGGGGGAAGTTTGTAGGATGCCAGTTGTCTTTTTTGACAGGCCTACATTAGAAAATGATTTTGCTCACTGAAAGAAATCCAAGGAGGATTTTCACTTAAAATGGTTAGGATCAAAGCCCAAAGGCAAAACTGGTGCCCAGTGTCTGCCATGTGGCTCAGGCTCTAGAGGCACACGCCTGCCCCGACCCCTGCCAAGCTCCTTTCCCAGAACCACCCTATATCCACTGTGTAGGTATTTTACCATCTCCGCTCTTACTCTGTGACCGTGACATTTTAAGTCCTTTGTGCTCTTTGGTATAATTTTGTAGGCTATTCTGAAAATGTACAAAAGTTTTTCCACATAAATTAATGGCAGTGGATTCTTTATACCATTTCAGGTTTCCAGAGGTTTCCTAGGAATAATGTCCTTTCGGGGAGCAGGGGAAACCTGTGCACCTTTTCCAAGAAGACCACACTGAGGCCAGGACAAGATTAAATGATAGTCTTTGTCACAGTGGCAGCTCTTTTGTCTGATTAGGAACCTGAGAGTGGAGGGCATCTTCTGATTCTTCCTATCTGGCACAGCACAGGAGCGATCTAGGGCAATTGGGGAACATTTGATAGTGGCTCAGTCTTTATTCATTTCCAGAGTGTAACCTTGAGTCATTTTGCCTAAACCAAGAAGCTATTTTTAGGGTCAGAACATTCGTGCTTTTCATAAGCAGCAGAAGTATTGCATCTCTGTTCCAAGTCAAATTTTGGAAGCAGTTATTCTTTTTGAAAGTTATTTTATTTTCCTGTGGCATTTCATGGAAAACACTTATTCCAGCCAACAAGTTATGGATATGTTTTCTTAGACTGAAAAGATTTTTAATATGAATAAGCTAATTGAAGCCATGGGAATAAGTGCAATTAAAGAATTTTTGCTTTATAATACAATCTTGTAGTTGGAAAGAATCTTGAGAAGTCATCTACCCAATTTTGTATTTAGATTAAAGATTATCACGTCTCCCTTCTCCCAACAAAACATCATCTGTCATGTTTTTGAGTCAATTCAGGAAATGTTACAGAATGTACCTTCATGTCACGAGAAGTGACATCAGGACACCATCACTGGACTTCTTGAATGGGACAGCTGTGAAGAAGCAAGGTGATCATATCAACAGAGGTAGAAAGAAGAAGGTGAAACATGTGGAGAGATACTTGGAGGAGAGACTTGGAGAGGAGACATGTGGGTGAGAGACACATGGAGAGGCTGCTCCCAGATGTGAGCATTTTAGCAGAGACAACGGCAGCCATTATCTTGGCCTCATGGTGGATGATATACTACATTTTGAAATTTGGGCCTGTGGAACCTGCGTAACCTCTTTTTCGTGGTTCCCTGCCAGGAGGTAACTTAGCCTTGTGGCAAGCTTTTGGGTCTTAGCGACCCACTTTGGGTTAGATCTGTTTGGCTAGGTATTTGCCCATGAGGGAGATGTGTAATTTTTGGAATTTGCTGTTATTTGTTTTATTTTTTTATTAATATAAAATATTTTAAAATTTACATATACTTGCCATAAATTGTAATCCCCATGTATTCCCCATCACCATCTCACCAGTGCACCATCACCTCAGTCCCTCGTGCTCCCATCTTCCCTCAACCCGCCCCTCCCCTCCCCACCAGGTGTCCCCAGTCTGTCCTTGACTCCTCATTTTTGGTTTCTGTGTCTTTATTGCTGTTATTGTTATTATTATTGTTCTTAT